>VWYH01007424.1:526689-659609 GCA_013399365.1 Pampusana beccarii | reverse complement strand
TTAAAAACATTTTTAAAAAAAAGTGTAATATTTTTCGTATTTTCCATGTTGACGTGGACATTCTGTTTCACTTTCTTGGAAGCAGCAAGGCAAAAAACATGTCAACATATAAGACTTGAATTTATGCATCACGCTCGCACAAAGCTAAAACAAAGAAAAATTTGTCTAAGAGAGCTATAACTCTAGCACTGTGAGTGTTGGTGTCACTTCAGAACTATACGCCCAGGACAACATTAGATAAATGTCAGTACAGTTGCCTGGTTACTTATGCTATATTCAAATACAGAACGCAAACCAAATTTATTAAGGAAAAAGGTTCATTCTGCCTCCTTTACTTTTCCATTTCCTTTCCATGCTGTCTTCTTTCCAATGTTTTATAGCTTTTATGAGCTTTATTGCACTGTGATTTGAATACATGTGTGGATCACATTCTCCACCACCTTTAAAGATTAAGTGCCAATTGAAAACACTTTCAGAACTCTTCATGAGGTGAGCTTACTTTCAAAGATATTGCCCAATCAGCAAGTGGATTTTATCTGGTTAACAGGCTGAACCACATTGTTCAGGGGAATACCTACCCTCCATCTTCACTAGCATGGTTTATTTTGCCTCAGGTGATTGCTTCCATGATGCATTTCAGGAAAGCAACCTCTTACCCTTTAAAAAGACTGGCAACTTGGTGGCACTGCAGCACACAAACACAACCTCACCTGTAGCCCTTTGATTTGCTAATCAATGGGTTGGTTTAAAACACAGAGATAAGGAATAGCCACAACAGGTGACTGGACTCTTTTTTCCCCCCTCAGCTAACAACTGATATCTGGGAAAGACTAAGAGTTCTTGTTAGAAAGCAAGGGTTTGTATAAAGAATTTACATTCAAGTACTTTAAAAGTACCCTACCATATCACATATACTCTCCCTTCAAATCTCCCCAGACATTCATTTCTAACAATTTTTCAGATTACTTTCAAACAGATTATTTGGCTTTATTTATTTAATATTACCTCACATTATATTGTCTTTTAAATACACTTCCAACCACATATTTATTAAGAAAAGAGGACTAAATAGAAAGGACTTGATGATCCACAAATTTTACGATACCAGGAATGAAATGTTTGATTACAATTGACTATTTTTACGCTTATATTTTAACATCTCATATACTGGGTAGAAAGCACAGATGAAAATGATGTTTCAAGTTCTTCCACAGACTTCCAGCATTCAACACAGCAATGATTCTCCTATGTAAAGCAAAGTTTAATTTGCAGAAATGACACCTTCAAGCAGGATGAGACAAATGCTTTTGCTTGGTGTTAAATAAAACCTTACCTTTTGCAACTTAAATACAAGCTTTAAATATCTATTATTACTATTTTATGTACACTTATAAAACTAGCCATCAAAAATGTGGCAATTCAAATACACTTTTAGTGAAGGTGGAAGAGTTTTCCAGATTTTTCATCTGCTTCTCGCAACTATTTTTAGAACCGAATGACACGAAATCCTAGACCTCTTCCTCTTCTACTCAGAATAAAGGAAAACTTTCAATATAAAATCTTGACCTCATTTATTTGCATTCAAGAAGCCTGTGACAATGTCCCTCTGAAGAGAAAGCAAACACATGTCAGAGGTAAAGTGCTATCATGAACTAGACATTGATCCCAGCCTTACCTTGTAACCCTCTCTTAGGAATGGTTGTCAAAACCGGCACAAGCCCCACCAAAGTCAGTAGGGCTTCATGCAGATGTTGACTCAAGGTTGTGGCAAAATGCTTAAAAGTCACTAGCATTTAGTCAAATATTCCTAGAGCTTGGGCGTTCTCCAGGCCTTGCTTAGTTGACTTCATTTTTAGCCTTTTCAAAATCTTAAATTCAGGCTTGCACACAGGCTCTTGTAAGAGTACTCTAATCTATAGAAAAATATACAGCAAATATATAGGAAAAAATGTATCAAGAAAATATAGAGGAAAATATATAGAAAATACAGAGAAGGAGAGGGGAGGAAAAAAGTTACTCCTAACGTCTCCTCAGTGCCACAGACTTTTAAGAACACTATTTTTACTCTTTTAAGAAAATCTTTAATGCCCCTGAAAAATCAACTCTCTTAAACTGTGTAATAAAACCATTTCCGATGACATTGGGACCTACGAATCACAGAGGGCTGCTTGTACTGCAGCTTCAATATCAGCACTAGAAGAAAGCCCACTGACCTGCTAAAGCATGTCCTTGAAAAGGACTTGCACTGTGACCGAGGGTAAATCACCTGTGTGTGTCAACAGTGAAGTAAAGAAATACAGATTCTGTAGGCAAGAAATAAGGCAGATGGAGCCTTTTACAGTCTCCATAATCACAGACTGAGGTTACAAGACCACAATATACTGTTATGATAGTCTTGTATTGAATGTTTGCTGCTAAACCTAAAGCAGAATTTTAAAAGCTCACCATCTTACCTATGGGTTAAAACAGACTATCAGAAAACCAAGCTGAACTTAACACACACATAGACTAGAGGAAGTACTTAAGGTGGCACACAGACGAGTATTTTCTTTGGCAGAGAATAAGTCTGCATAAACAGGAACACAGCTGAATGCTGCACTTTAGAAAGGATCTAAAGTATCTGAACTCCAAAAAACAGCACACTATCCCAAGTTATACTATGTCAGAAGGATACATAATCCAGAATTATTCCTCTGTTTTCAAGAAGTTGGATCACCTTCATCATTATCAATACCACACTCTTTCAGTTCTTATCGTAATGTTTTTGAAACTCCAGATATCAAATGTCGTACGCAAAGGGCCATTAGTTTCTGCAAGAGTGGATGTTTCAGGAACATCCCTCAGTCCGTGTAGATTGTTTGCAACCCGTTATTGCCAAGCTTTATTTAGCATCACATTTTCAGTCAGATTCAAGCCAGCACTAAGTGCCCTTTCTGAACACAGAGTTCAGCAAATGTCAGAACAGCCACAGACAAATGCTGCTTTTCTAATGATAGTCAGACACAATTCAAACAAACTGCAGAAACAATTATTATAAGTGCTGTTACACTCAAGTCTACGATACTTACCAGTCTTCATGAAAAATTCTCCACTATGAACAAGAAGGATATTCCAAAAATAGTTCGTCTTTTGTTCACTCACATTTATGCAGAGACTACTGGAAAGCTTCAATCCTGTACCTTGGCTTGTCTACAATATTCATCTTGACAAGTGAGCACTCAATGTTTTGTCTTATTTTTATTTGAAAGTGAATTTGTCTGTGTTTATTGAGGACAGGTATGACTAAAGTTTAATTTCCTCCTGCTTCTTTAGCAAACTTTCACAATCTACTCCGGGCCTATGAATCTTGGTCCTTCTCCAAGGTATCTCTGTTAGTCCAGGAATTCTCAAATGTAACCTATTTCCCCCTACACTGAAAGGAAAATTTAAGCCCGGGCACTTCAGTAATTTGTCATTTACCAATCTAGGTCACAATTCCCAGCGAATACCATTTCATATCCTTGGAGTACTGTCACAATCTCCCTTTAAAAGCAAATGTACTTTCAAAATAAGAGCTAGCAAAGGATTCACATAAACGTTACTTTTTCGCGTTTAAAAAGTTGAATTCACTTCTGTGAAATGTAATTGCATTATAGTTATGTGTATACTTAGGAACTTAAGGACTAAATACAGAACTTGTTTGTGCAAATCAGGTAAAATAAGCGCAATTCTTCATCTGTGCAATCCTCGGTTCCCATTGTGGAAATGAGCAAAGGTTTAAATAGTTAACTGGAGATATATATATATATATTTGTAAGAAAAACAGCTGTGTCAGGCTTGGAAAATTCAGTCACTAGTATTCAAACAAAATCCACAATATATTTTGAAATCCCAAGGTAATTAATGCACCTGTGTAAGTCTCATTAAACTTAATAGACATTACACACATTTGTTGAGTGCAAAAAACTCTCTTACAGCTGCAGCTCTTCTTGAATGACTGCTCATTTTCATGGCTTTTTATGACTGTAGGCCAGATTACATTTTAAAATGGCAAAAACCAGTAACATGTTTCAGTAAACCAATCAACTTTTTTTGGCTTTGGGCTCATGTTAGCTTGAGGCTTAGCTCTGGGTATGAGAAATGGAGCTGCAAACAGCTGTAGCTCACAACATCACAGGTCCTCCAAGTTGTCTCCATGCTGCTGGGGGACAGCAAGGGACTTGGGATGGTAGTTTAATACGTCCCGGTTTGAAGGAGGGTGTCTCTGAGCACCTCAGCATCTCGCACTTGCTCAGAAAGAAGAGATGTGGGCATGAGCACGGCTGCTCTTCTGCCTGCACCTAGTGATGAAATCCAGTAAAGCTTGTGCACCAGCAGAAGAGGCAGGACACAACTGATCCTTTGTTTAGCAGAGGCTCCTTAAGACTCACTTTTACCTCTTCCTAGGGTTTCAAATGCATCACTTTAAATTGCTATGAAAGCTGTTAGGGCTTTTGTAGCAGGTCAGGGCTAGGACAAAACCTAGCAGAGAACAACGCAATCATGACTAGTTCCTCCGTGCAGCCCTGGCTGAGGAGTGAACTGCCAAGGAATCAATAGTCCATCTCTTGCTGGTCCACCCTGCTCTACTGCCCTGCCTGAATGAACACTATACACAACATATTCAGCCAGAATATTTCTGTTCACACTCCTTTACCACCGGCACCATCACACAGTATTTGAACATTTGCCAGAAGTGAGCTGTATCATTATTTTCTAAAGCAAATAGGTGCCAAATGTGTGGTATTGCTTTTTTATACCATTTGTTAACAATATTGTAAAATTACTTAACATAATTGCAGGTCACATTAAGTCACGACTAAATTTCTGCCATAGTGTTGACAAAGAAAATTATTTCTGTAAATGAGAGATGTATTCCATTTTATGAACTGGGAAGCTGATAGGATCTGCAGGGTTATGAGAGTCTAAGGACAGCTTAGTAACATTAATGAAAAGCAATTAACATCTGTCTTTTCTCTAGTAGAAAATGTTGTATCACGTAATAACATTTTGAAAGTCATCACTTGAATAAAAAATTCGGTTTTGGAACTTTGTGCTAATTTGTTATTTTTTTCAAATGTATACATTAAATCCTGAGACATTTTGTGTAACAACACATGAGATACAAGCAAGGAGATGGTGCGTATCTACAAAGTACCCGCATTCCGCAGTTGCCAGACACATACCTTGTTTTCCACTGTGTACTTCTCTTTCACCCTCCACTCTCCATCCGTTCCTTCCCAGCTGTGTCAGCGTTCTGGCTCACAGCAATGGTGGTAGCTGAAAAGAGAGGCAAAAATGTGTCCTGGTTTCTGGCTAGGCGGGCACTAAAGAGCACTGCAGCTGCCAAAGGAGGCCATGGCACAGAAACACAACTTCCTGACTTTGCCGGGGGGATTCCTAAACCGTGGGTTTTATTTCTACAACTACTGCTGTACAAATGTCTTCAACTTGTATTCTGTGCCAGATGGGGATGTATGATGAGAGACCAGGGAAACAGCAGGACTCGGGTTATGTTCTGGCTAAGGAGGGAACTAGATCTAAGAATAAGGCATGTACAAGTAAACAGACGAGTAAAATTCTATCTTGGAGACGTGCAGGAGGAGGGCTATGGAAAAGAGAGAATGGAGGCACGTGCTTCCCTTGTGAATGCACCTGGGCCAGCACAGCACCAAAACATCCTGCTCCAAAGACAGCTCCCCTGGGCAAGCTAAGTGCGAGAACCAGCTTAGGATGTCAAAAAGTCTGGAAAGCTCCAAGGAAGACAAATCTGGCCAGGTTAGAAGAGGCGAGAAACATAAAATAAATCATCCCACTTCAGCATACCATCTTCTTCAAGCATCAGACACACCTGAGGTTCCCCCTTTCCATCAGATACCTCCAAGCATTCTCCTTCCCCTTCCCCACCAGGCCATCTCTCTGCAGCCTGCTGTCTCCATTACACAGCCATGCTTCAATGAGTCCCTAACCAAATGCATGACTCACTCCACAGTGGTGTCCCAGAAGCTGTTTCTATTCCACAGCTTTGTAATTCTCTCTCAGATGTTAATCTGTTTGCTGCTCGTCCGCCTTCTCCCATAAGAAAAGTCTGTTTTTCCAGCAAGGGACATGCAGGAGTGCAGGACTCATTTAGAGAGTCCTCCAATTTACGTAATAATAGGAGGACTGAAAGGAACTAAATCCTATAAAAACTTTTTTTTTTTTAAATATTTTTTTTTCATTTTTTTAAATAGTACTGAGATTTGATTTAGTTGAATAGAAACATAGTATCATCTTAGACTAGTTATAACTATTTCCAGGTTTTGGCTATAGAAAGCAAAATTACATCAGCAAACCAATCCCTGACAAGTAGGATGAGTCACATTTCAGTCTGTTTTCACTTAATTAGGTGGGGTTTTTTTTACATTTATGGGGTTTAGAAAAAACAACACAGACAACCATTGCAACTGGAAAATTATTAAAAGGCGAAATGTGAAGAGGTTCTGACTCATTGGCTAGGTATTCCTGACTTCAAGAAAGCTATGAGGAAATAATGGTACCTTTTGCAATTTGCAGAAATAATGACACAAACCTTGTGAAAGGATGTCCAATATATTTCTCAAATTTAACACATGGCCTACTACTTGCCCAGAAAAGGAATCCTTATTTTTAATTAACCTGGTAGATAAATGTCACATGAAAAGAAAAAGTGAGAAACAGAATAAAAATGAGAGAAAAAGCAAACAAGAGAGACAGTAAACAACAGCCTGCTTTCCATTTTTGCAATTGGTTTTATTAACGTCCAGTGAAGAGATGGTTCCAGAGTAAAGCAACATGGTTTCAAATGCAAGGTATTAATAATGACTGAAAATGAGACTTCAAAGCTTTTTCATCTTCAGAGGACACGCAAAATATAAAAATAATATATTTTAAAGCAACTAAAGTAGTTGCAAACCTGTGACCTTGTTCATTTTCCTTTAAAAAGCAAAAGTAATCTTATTTCAAACATTTTCAACTGCATCCAGATGAACGTGTCACTCTGAGATGCATCATGTCACCTCAAAGAGTGTGACACAGTGGCTGTTGCTGAACCCAGATTTCCATCAGTATTTCAAGCAAAGTCAACCAAAGTGATTTGGCATAAAGATTATGTTGCCTAAGCACAAGATTATGTAAAACTGCCAAAGTTGAGAGGAAACATGATTTACGTGGACTTGTGCTTGGTCATGCTCCTTAAAATATATATTTGAAAAGAGGTCCTATTTCCCTCCAAGTTCAGGACTGTTGAGCATGTTTGGGGTGGGGGCTGGAACAATACCGTGTTTGGGGCACAGTACATTTTTATGTACTCAAAGTTACATTTGAAAATACTTGCATGCCTGGGCCAATTCTATCACTTGCTTAATAATACCATACAATGGTATTTATTCCATGCAATGGTATTTATTCCTTAATTACTTTATTCCCTAATTTTCATGCTTTGGTACCTGTGCCTTGGGTCTAGGATAAAAGTACTTTGGCTTCTCCCAACACGCATACATAAATCAATAGAACAACCTGAAAAACGGGCAACAATTTCTAGTTTTCTGCTCACAGCTGATAAGCTAATGCATACTAGAAACCTCAAGTTTTCCCAGAAAAACACTTTTTTCTTGACTTTTTCAATCCTTCTTAAAAGTCTCAACCCTGCGCAGTGAGCTGGTACTTATATACCAGTTCACCACATACGTACACACTGAAACATTACAGTTAAACAAGCTTATTAGGACACAGGCAGGGGAAAGGGACCAAAAGAGAGCAGAATCTCGCCCTGTTTTAAACAAGAAAGGAAGATACTGAAGAGGGAAAATCCTGACCAAAACTGAATAGCAATGGCTTTGTTATGTCCATGGTTTCACCTAGTGTGACCACATATACTCACTAAAAGAGCATACAAACATTTAGCCTCCTAACCAAGGTTTCCAATCCATATGCTTTTTCTTTCTACACTGTATGTTTTTAATTTACTCTTACCTTTTCCTTCTCTCCTTACCTCCCTACTGAATGTTCTCTCTCCAAAACAACTTGGGTTGCACTTTCTAGAGAAAAGCAAGACTACAGGGAGAAAGGCCCACATTTCACTACAGATAGTATGGTGAATGCACAGTGAGCTTCAAACTTTGCTACAAGTGATTTGTTTTGGTTTGGTTTTAACTTCAAAAAGGGAAAAGAGGGTGAGGAAGGGAAAAAGGAGAGACAACTCAAAAATGCCTGTCTTGCAACAGACTTCTCAGTACTGCTCTCCTGGAAGGAAAGTGTTGCATCAGTAGAGAAAACAACTAAACAAATGTACTGACTTAAATAACACTTCATTTCTTACACTTGCATAGTGCCCAGAACTAGTCACGTCACTCGCTTATGGGACAATTTCCACACAAAAGCTTTATCTCAGCAATTTCATGACCTTGAATTCATCCATGTCTGAAAATCCCCAGAACAGCACTGTGTGGTCACCAATCTGCAGGGACCAGTCAGCCACCTGCTTCGCAGTAAAGAAACACAGACACACATTAGCAAAGATATGTTTCTCTCCCCTTGATCATGATTCAGTTTTGTTAATAGGGTTCAGTATTGCAAGAGGCCTAATTGAGTCTATAATCTACACTTGCTGCTCAGTGACAGCTTACTTTCAGTCTCCTATTTCTAGCTAAGTTCTTAATTACCACCTCCTTTACCATATGAATTAAGTCAGCCATTACTATAACCTCAATTAGTTCCAGTAACACTGAGCCACAAAACATGTAAAAATGAAGCTTTCTTTTCAAAAGCCAAAGCTTCTTTGGAATAAAGAGCTTTTCAAGAAATAAACAGATTTACAACCCACTTAGCAATATCCACAATAGCATTCAACTTAGACGTAGTCAAAAGACTCTCAAATTATTGCCAGAGATGTCCATAACAATTCTCAACCTTTTAAAATTATTTTTGTTACCATGTGGAAATAGCTTCTAGCATTACATAACGTCCACAAATCTGAAATGAACCGATTAGTAATTAACTGATGGGAAAGCCAGCAGTAACTATGAACTGTATATAAAAAGTCACAGATCATATGTTGGAAACCAGTGGAGAATCCACATTATGGGATGTCACGATAGATGACAATAATCTAGATGGAATACTGGCAATCTCTTGACTGCAGCTTGCAAATATCAATGGATAGGATATGTGAGTTTCATGAGTTTGCCTGCATAGAAAACTCAAACACTTAATTTGCACGATAAATGCAGGTGATGGTCCAGAGGTAAAGTCAAACCATTACACTTAACAAACCAGGCAAAGCTTAAAAGAACAGGCCAGCAGCAGGAAAAATCAGAGCCAAGACCATTCGTTACATCAGTCAGGTATCACTCCTGAGTGGGCAACCTCCAGATGCGTGAAAGCATTTTTGGATGATTAGTACTATTGGTTACCTGTCTTGAAAAAGAAATAAAAAAGCCCACGTACTACCCTCTATATGAAAGTACTCCTGCCCTCAATACTGCTTAGGGCTTCTATTTCAACTACATTTATAATGTAGATGCAATTCACTTTTATTTCAGCTAGTGATGGAAAACAACTTGGAGCCAGGAAATTCAGCATCCTAACACCATTGCTTCCTTAGTAATTACATGAAGAGCATAGGCACTATCCTGAGTTGGATGTAAGTAAGAGAGTAAGCAAGAAGGTGCAAATAAGAACAAGGAAAAAAGAGACTAGAATTTCAAAAAAGCAGAGAGACCTAATTTAAATCTCTGTACGTGTTTTTGGAGCTCATGAAGCCATCTGAATCACTGATAGCCTACCAGGGACTCTCATGCTGGCAAAAGTCCAAAGTCCTTCAACAACAGCAGCAGCATAAATTGTTGGTAGTTATATACTAGAAGAGTTTGAAGACATCCTGATTCTTACAGACAAAATAAGGAAATATATATGATTAAATATGTTTTAATTGCATCCAAATTGAGAGCACTTAACCGCTACTCATGTTTTTAGCAAACATTTATCCATCTGCAAGGGTTTGAAACTAACAGAGTAGGTACATGGGGCTGCCACAAAACAGCAATTAAACAAACGAAAACAGACAACAAAGGAGCTGGGAGGGTCCAAGGATAAAAGGAGTTGGCTGCAAAGCATTTTATGATGCTTCCCAAAGCTATTAGTTGTGCTTCAAGACATGAAAAAAGCATCCAAGGAAAACAAAAGAATGATGAATTCAACCATAGAGCTTTCTACATGAAACAGGCTATTTGGAACAGTGGGGTTTTTTAGAGGGTTTTTTTGTTGGTTTTAACTATAAATAACTAATTTAATGCCAGCTTGAACTATGTTTCTCTCATCCTGTTCAAAACTTTTTCCAATATCCGAGTTTTTTGTGTCACCCGTCTACTTAGTGAAAGGAAGAAATGGAAGATTATATACTCAGACACTGGTAAGGCAGTAAAAGTTGTTTTGGTTTTGGTGTTTGTTTTTTTTCTTAAGACTGAAAGTTTAAAATACCATCCACACAGTAAAGGCAACTGTATAAAAACAGATCTGCAAAGCAACACACCTATTTAGGTGTGAGACCTTCCACTCTTAGAGTCTGTTCCTTTCTTATCTTTCCAAGTTCTGCAAAGCAAACATGGAGGAAATGAAAGTGGTTTTCCCCTTATTTAATTTTCAAAT
This sequence comes from Pampusana beccarii, assembly GCA_013399365.1. Lineage (NCBI taxonomy): Eukaryota > Metazoa > Chordata > Aves > Columbiformes > Columbidae > Pampusana > Pampusana beccarii. Next base: position 648,926 of record VWYH01007424.1, on the reverse strand, counting down.
AAATTTACAAGTGTGCCTTTTCACCCATTTAACAAAAAAATATAATTCAAAAAGGGTATTTTGAAAATTCCACTATACACTCATAGCCTAATAATAAACATTCTCCATTTAGTCCAGTCTTGAAGTAATATCAGATGAGAGTTTGAAGCCGAGACGAAGCGGGGGGGGTGGGCAGGAAAGGCAGCTGGAAACTACCTTGTACCGACTGCAGAATCTGAGGCAATTCATATGGAAACTCACAGTAATTCACCAACATCTCAATATTCTTTTTTCAAAAAAAACAGTAGTTCTACACAGCAACCAGGGAACAGTAACCACTACAGCCACTTTATATGCCCAAATTTCCCATTCCATCAAGATACTTTCTCTGGTGCAGAGTCAAAAATTGTTGAACAGCTATAAATCACAATGATGCTTCTTTTTTTGCGTTTCAGAAAATTAGACCAAACTAGTTCATCTAGGTTGTACAGATTTTCTTTCCACCTCAGGAGACATTTTTTCTAATTGGAACCCTACTAAAGAAAGATGTAACAAAATTGACTTCACAGTTCAGAGTTCAGTGCTTCATTTTTGGGGTACCACGGTTTCCTGGGAAGTCTGATTGCCCTGAGTTCTTAAGATTAAGCTCAAAGACAATCACAAGTGAATAATTAGACATATTCATTTCTGTGTACAAAAAAGCCATTACTGAGTTTCATATGTTTTTACAACAACATGGATTAGAAGTTTTTATTCCCCAAAATAGTTGCATCTGTCATCATTTCTGTTCGTACTAAAGTAGTCTGGTATTTCAGAGTGGTTATGTTTCTCCACAACTATGTCCAAGAAATAGATGAGGGATGAAGAACTGTATTCTGAACATTCGAAAGTGGCCCCTATTATAAAGGTACAAAGCTTTATAAAAAATAACCTTTTTCCCAGTTACCTGGGGAAGCAAAGCCTATTCATTTTGTCTTATCTTTTTAATATGTTTTCAGGAATTGGTGCAATTGGTGCTTTTTGAAAGCTGCTTTCCACACTAGAAATGTCAATTCTAAGATTTATAAATCTGGTTTACATCTTAATATAATCAAAAAAGAAGAAATGGCAATAGGTGCTTTTGCACACTACTTGATGTTAAAAGTACATTAAAAAATTTTAAACTAGGTGCTAAGCAAAAATGAGCAAAAGGCAAATCTCATATACATATTTAAAAAGCAAATTAAATGGACATTCAAAGCTATCACAGCCAATTATTGCATTTATGCACCAGGTATAACCTTATTTGTAATTGAATACATATATTAAACAAGGAAACAAATAAAATCCATTTGGAAAAGAAAAAAAAAAGTATTCACTGCATTCCAGTCTTGTTATTTGCCTTTAAGTTCCTTTTTACTCTACAGCAAGATACTATTAGGTGTTGCTTCCTTCTGCCTTTATCACAGTCTATACTTCATTAATACAGATTTATTTGCATTGTTGGTATGAACTCTTACGTGTCCAAAGTCACAACACTGTTGATAAAATAATTACAGAAATTAATATAAAACTCATTGAGGTGATCGAAGCATGAACTCCAAGGGAAATATTACACTATGACTAGAAGGAGAGGTTTGGAACAAATGTCTGAGGACAGGCGCTGCTCTGGAGGAGCCGCAGCAAGAAGGGAAGCAGAGCAGTGTCACCTCCTGCCGTGTCAGCTGCCACACGCTCGGCACTCTCTGCCGAATGGTTCTGCTGTACTGCTGGAGCAGACTGCTCCGAGTGATTAACAATAACATACGGGAGCATCCCTCCACCTTTAAGAAATCTCTCATCAAATTCCCTAAAACTCCACTTCTCACTTCCATCTTTTTTCTTTGGAGGTCTAGTTTTATCAGCATAGATCTGCCATAAACAACTCACTTCACAGATTATTTCTGCATTAACATTTCCCACTTTTAATTCTCCATTTGAACAAGAGATTTGTGTTACAATGTTATCTCATTATTTTCTTGGCTATTAATAACATTGTACTCCATATAATAAAAAGGTCATTGAAATCTCAAAGCAGTCACGAAACCATTCAGTAGTTCAACTAAAAGTCATTCTGCAAACCAAGATTTTGGTCTGGTTAATGACAGAAAAATTTTTAGCTCTGTCTCAAAAAAAAAAAAANAAAAAAAAAAAAAAAAAGCTCTTTGCAGAATAATATGCACAGACAAAAATTATATATTTTATCTTTATTTCTGTCTCTAAAACTCCTTAGGGACCTCACAGAAATTGTTGTGACTAATTACCAATGGCAATAAAATGACACCGTAATTATTTGTTTCAAGCTCTCTTTTGGTAATGACCTCCCATATTCAGGCATTAATGAATTCATACTGTCTCGCTCAGCTACCATGAAGAGCTTAGTGCAGAAACGATGGATATCTTCATCTAGAGTAGACAATGAAACATGCTGTTACTGCATTTGGAAGATTGTACTTTACCCACTATGTACACAGCTTTGCTCTCCAAGATGAAATTCCACTAGTGCCACTGAAATAAGTGAAGTTACAGATCTGCAAAATCAGCATGAGCATGAAAATGAGATCTGTTAGGGCCAAATGTTTCACATTAAACATACAATTGCTGGCTTAAAATCTAATGTCTCTCATTCATTTCTCTAAAGAAAAGGGCAGGATGTGACTCAACAGAATGCCTAAGTCATTTAACAGCACTTCGAAGCACTTTTGTCTTTGTAGTTTGAGTCTAAAAAGCATTTGAGGAGCAGACTACAAATACATGATAATTTAAGTATTAATAATACATCCCTGGCAATAAAATGCTTAAATTTGCTCAACTGAAAATGGTTTCCATAGTTTAAAAAAAAAAAAAAGCTGCCCTGCCTCTTCAGTACTTACAGACCTGTTGCCATTTTATGGTGCTAAGAACTTCCATTCAGCAAACACTGAATTCTGCACAAACCTGCTTCAAAGCCCAATTCTGCTGCAAGAAGAGAGAAATGTGCCAAAAAAATGGTCTTCTAAAACCATTGAACTTTCTAAATACAGATAATCGCTGCCTTTCATATGCATCTGACTACCAGTTATATCGCTCCAGACAGGGCTAGTTGTTGCTGGCCAGATGATTCAAGCCATCAAGTTTTCCAGTGTAAAAAATAAACACTGTAGCCGGTCAAGAGGGTGCACATATTATAGTGTTAAGAGTAGCACAAGTAACTAAGAATTGCTAATTTTATTAAATATTTTTACAGTAAACATGAGGCCTATATGCTACCATGGTGTCTGTGTAATTCAGCTGATAATGCCAGAAGTCAAATCAGCTTATTTACCTATATTGCAAAAGAGGCACCAGTAACATGACTGAACTTTTAAGGTCACATGCTACTAAACGCATTTACTCTATTTTATAAAAGCTACCCACCTTGTACACACTAGCTCGCCTTTCCAGTTCTCATAACCCTGCACAAGATTACTTCACTTAGCTTTTATAAATTACAAACACTATTTTCCTTTATTTTGTTAAAATAAAAGTGAGCTTATTTAGGTATTTAAATAAAGCAATTCTGGGGAGGCAAAGGGATTCAGAGGTTTGATAATGAAATGTAAATATTTTGACTGGTAGGCTTCTAATTCAAATGTAATCCACTCCAACAATGACTGAAAGTTAAATTGTAGGATGACTACATAGGTGATCTACGGCTTCAAAATTATTCTCCAGTGAACAAGTGTTATTAGTACATAAACTGTCATAACTATCCATCAGAAGATGCCCTGGAGGCTGAAACATGCGTTAAAGTTGTCTCTCTGAATTAAGATGAGTAAATTAGCAGCTTGATCTACACCTGTCCATACTGAGTCTGTTCTCAGAAAAAATATATTTGAACTTTTTTAGCATTACAAACTTGTGAGATGTCATGTTGATATCTGATTAAAAAAGAAAAAAATCTGAGGCCTAACTGTCTTGACAGAATTCTTTTAATCCTCAATCATTTTGCTAATATAATGCCAAATTAGAATTCTCCATTCACAAAATTCATTCACTCTACATGGATATGTACACTCTACATATACCTATTTATACACACATATATAAATACATATATTGACATATACAAATATATATACTGTAAGAAGTATAAGGGCAGTATACCCTAACAAGGAAACAGTTACAACCTCCTGGATCCCTGAAATGTGCCTATGGCTACAAGAGCTTTAGCAGTCACAAAATTCCACTTCTGTATAAAAGACCATCACAGTGCTACTAATCATTTACAGAATTGCTCACTGCTCACCCTGTCATTTCAACAACAAGAACTGTTCAAAGGTCCTGGGGATATGAAGAATCACCCATCAAGCTGCTTAGTGCCATCATATGCCAAAATATCATAGTATACAACCCCCTAGACATTCACTCTATGTCGTCCCCCCATATTTTCACAGCAAGTTTGAATTGCATTAGTTTTTTAATAAGACTGTAATCCATAGCCTGCTATATCTCACAAAGCCTGAAGATTAAACTGATAGATTTTAGCACGAGTTTTTTCTTAATACTTTTACCCTGTGGCTGCTGCTTAAAAGATGGCCCTTGTGTGTCCTTTCCCTCCCTTCACCACAAAATTAAGTTTCAGAATGTAAATTCAATCAATGTATACTTCCCACTTATTTTACCAAGCAATCAAAATATAAACCATTCACCCAACTGGTGGATCTTATACTGCACTACAGATTCTTCAGGTTTGTTGATGAAATGCCATAATATATTGTTTATCAGCAATACAATAAAAATACAGAAAAGGGCATAGATGCTCCTTTTCATTTTCCAAATAAATTAAAGAGTCATTGGTTCTTGGAAAAAAAGCTTGCAAATACAAATCTCAAGAAAATTCCTTTTGCTCACTTTCCTCCAGGAGTAGCTAAAGGTGTACAAATATAGGAGTGGCAAATTCCAGGGGAACTTCAAATAGATTATTCTATTTAATTATATTTATCATAAGATGGTACTAATCCTTCCTTGCGGCCACATATTTTAAAGCTATATTTGGATACAGGGAAGTGCAGGCAGCTTACAGGGAACACAAACTATCATTGGCCTGATTTTTAATTTAAAGTGATTTTGGAACTTCCCTGCTTCCATACCCACTCAGAGGGATCCTGACAGAAGCCTGAAATGAGTTCTTATTTCCCAAGATAAAAAAAATATACATTACTGAAGCTTTCAGGCATCTTGAGTGAGATCTCTCAGCATAATCCAAGGGTGAATTCCTACCACTGTGAAAGTCAAAAGTCCTACTTGAAGCTGAAATGACCAGTTTTCAAACCAGTCTCCATTGCCCTGACAAATGGCAAGAGTTTATAAATTATTGTATTCTTTAGGAATCTAGCAACAATTTCAAACATAAATCTGGGGTTAGGGTACAAAACCACATACTGAATAAGAATTTTATTATCAAGGAGATATTAAATCACCATCAGCTATTCCTTAATCAATTTCACAACAGACTGAGAATATCAATGTACAGCTGCACCGGATATCTGCCAAAGATTTGCAAATGTGACTTCTATAGAGCAATTGCTTTCTTAAACCTTGGAAAATGGCAAAACAAAATCTATTAGAAGTTAAGAACTTTATTTTTCCCTCACATTCAATTCTGAACAAAGACTGGTACGGCAGCATGGTGATGGTTTTCTAATTGCTGTTACAGTAGAAACATATATTTAAACAGTAAGCTTACATATAATTTCAGCATCAAATAAGGATGTTTGTTACTTTTTGGGGTATAAGAAAATGCCTACATGTTCTGCATACATAACTAGTGGTCAGGATAAAATGGGTTAAATTCTATGATTCATGTAGCAGGACAGCAAAAATGAACAGAGAATATAACTGTTGGTCCAAGATCTTCATCATATCAGATTAACACTGCCTCACACATGTCCATCTGCAAATGCCTTTCAAATCAGATGCCTGTGTTGAAATAAACCCCTTTTCACTGAGAAAAACATTGTCTTTGTGGTTCTTTCTGAAAATCATAAACATTTCCTAGGAAGCTGTTGTATAGCTTCTTTCATATTTTCTCTTGTTCAAAGGAGCCAGTTTGGAATAAGCAAAGATGCGGGGCTCGAAAAGATGCTCAGACACATCCAGCTAAAGACACACATCTTGATTTCTACATGAGAAACAACAAAGATTTCCTGGGTTTAAAAAAAAAAAAAAAAATTCACAAAGACTGCTGCTTTAAAGCATGTCTTCACAGAAGTCCAAGTCTGCTGCAAAACCTAAATCCTACTCTTGGATGGAGGAAGCAGTTTCCCTCCTTCTAGTACCCTCAGGCCTACAAGATGCCAGGCCTTCTCGTCTCTGCTTTCTCTCACACAGATGGCCAGTTCGTGTATTACAATACTGGCTATCGCAGTTGGTACTTCTAGACATCGTTACAAAAGGAATTTCTGCCTATTTCCTCCTCAGTATTAAACCTGATAGAGAGCAAAAACTTTCTCCAAAGCCAGAACATCTATTGACACATTATCTTTTAGGTAAGTAGATAATCAATTCAGCAGCAAGCTCCAATAAAACAAACAAAAAAACCCCACCAACACACCAACCAAAAAAAACCCACCACACACACACAAAGCACTTGCTCAAAGAAAAGAAAAAAAATAATCAGCATTTCAGAAAATTTGGTGGGGTCAAACATCTGTGTCATAATGTAACACGCAACAGCGAGAAGCTGCTGCGTAATCATAATAGAGATTACTTAATATAGAGACATGAAGTCACCGAACCTGTGCATACTGCATCTACGTAGGCATCCAAGAGGGTCTTTAGTGGGTGGATGGTTTTTTTATTTAGGCAAGAGAATTACCCATCTGTAACTGTGGGAGGGAGTTTGGCAGATGGAGTTCTGGAGTTCCCCACTGGAATCTGGCCAGGGCACTGCTGTTACCAACTTCTCTTCAGCAAAGCAGCCACAGAACTTGCAGATCACACACTAAAGTTATTAAAGGATATTAAACAACTAGAAACCGATCTTACTCTGGTCTGTTTTTTGCAGACTTACTTGTATCTGAAGGAAGTATGTGTAAAACTCCTACCTGTCCAAGATGACAGATTTATATACCAATTTTGTACAAGTATTAAGAACTATAAAGACAGAATGCAGTTGCAATTCCTGTCTCTAGATTGGAAAAAAACTTAAAATAATTTCACAATCATACAGCAAGTCCCCTTCATACCTTCAAATAAAGAAAATTCCACAGAATTAATGGTGCTTTAAAATTCTAAAATATTTTAATGCTAAAATGTCTGAACATCTAACCTTAGAAACTAATTGAAAATAAACCAACATCAAGAAGATCAAAATGTGATGCTCCAATATTGACAAAAATTTTTCCTAATATCATCCACCAAGGTGTTTTAGTGGTATATAAACAGAGAACAGGAATAGTTAGTAATACAACAGGAAACATTTCAAGAAAGGAAAGCACTTTGAAGTTCAGTCCTTAGGCATTGCTCCTGTAGGGTTACGCATGCGTGTGTCTCTGAGCAGGGAGCACAGACACCGGGGACATGACTTCTTCCTTATCTTGCCTTTTCATGGGCATGTTCCTTAAGTGATGGGATATTCAGCCTGATTTCTGTGCACGGAGCACTCCTCTGCAAAACCCAGTCATAGCCATCTCCACTGCTCAGGCACATCTTTTGCTTCACACAGAAATTATTTGGAAAAGATGAGAGAGTTTACAATAGGAGTAGTGAACTTATTTCTCACTCACTGGAGACTAAACACAGACCTTTTTGGAACTCAGCTTTGAAACTGGATGAAAGTAGTAACTGTAATTGTGAAGCTGAGTTATTTCATGAGGTTGTCAGATTGCAACAAAAGGCATGTCACGAGTGGGTGGTAGCTTGGAGAAAGCACCAACTTTCTCCCTTAGCCACTAAGCAGAGGTTATGAAACAAGATACATTCTTCCAGAAATATCTCTTTCTGCTCATATAACCTGAAACTCTCCAAGTTGCTCTGTTGTAACAGAGTTTTTCTGCCTTCTGCTTTTCAGTTGAAGAAGACAACCTATCCAATAACATAGGAAACCATCATCTCAATGGAGAAGGATTTTCTCCTCGAAATAGATCATTCAGCAGTGCAATAAATTGTCTGTGGCCATCCCCACTCCGTTCTGTGCTGCCTGCAGCTCCCCATCCCCACACCACCCCAGAGGAACACCTGCCTGTCTCAGCCCCCTTCAATTCATTAGGACACCTGCAATTCTTTTTCTCAGTGAAGTGGCACTGCAGTTCATTATTTGAATACAGGGATAAGCAAAAAGCAAAAGCCGTACATTAAAATCCACAATATACTTGAACGGAGAAATAGGTGGTAGCACAGAGACCCCAAGGACAACTTGACTGGGGCCAACTGCCAAGGCAACGGTCCCGGCTGCTTGGCTGTCCCCACTGTGGGGACACCTGAAATCTTTACTCATGGTCTCCTCAACTGGCACAATTCACAGCACAGCATTTTAAAGCAACACAAACCAACAGTTTTCTTTAAAAACTACACGGGAAATTGCAGTGGATTTAAATTCAATCCAGAAGCAAGTCAGATAACATGTAGCTAAGAATAATAATCTTACCAGTTACCTCAAGCAAGACAAATCTTTCGCTTACATTAAAATTCAATTTAGAAACCAAAGTTTTAAAGAAAGCATCTAGTCTTTTCAGTCTTGTTACAAGTGACATCACTGGACACAGATAGAAGTTTCCAGCTAGAGCTGGCCATAAAGTGCTCGCAAACGCTGTTCTACACCTCTGTTATGCAGCCTTTCCTATGCACCAGAAAATTCTATTTAAAAAAAAAAATCCGCTGAGCTGACAAAATATATCACTACGAGACATATCACTTCTTTGCCAGTGGAAAGGAAGAAAAAAAAAATAAAGCAAAATATTTTGCTTCTACAAAATAGAAAATACTTTTCCACAAACTGCGGCAATCTTTTCCAGGTCATGTTTCTTCTTTCAAAACAACTGATCTGTAGTGTTGCTTTTGTGCATCCAGTTATGTATAAACACCAAGGCATTTTCAACTTACATAAAAGCTTTCTGTAAAGAAATTTTTCTCTTGGAACAGTGTTTGCTAAAGTTTGAATACAAATATTTTCTGGACTGCAAATCCAGTTATTGGTCATGAAAAATGTATCTAAAGCATAAAGCACATGCATATATAAATACACTATATATTTATATAATATTCAGTAAAAAAAAATCCCAGCACCTAGGTCTTTTAATCTGCAGTATGGTACTTAGTTGTATAATTTATCCTCACATCCTCAGAACACTCGTATCTCTGACTTTTCCATTGCTCAACCTGAGGTCCTACTTGGAAGTACACTGTACATTGTGTGTAACACGTCAACTGCTACCCGCCTGCCGTTACCAAAGGGTTAAACCTGATGGAGCTGAAAATACTTTCCAAATCAGAAAGCCTTTATGGTGTACTGTATATGTTGCAGGGACTCTTCAAATTGCTTCCAGACAGTGCTATTTTTGTAAGTCCATCACAAAAGCAAATCTTATCCTACACATTCGTTACTTCAGTGCAGCTTTAGATGAAAAGTGAAGGTCTTATAAATCAACCATTGCCCAAACTGCCGAAGAAAAATTCAGACATAAGTTCAGATAAAGCATTTAGGAGGTCAGGCTTGTTACTCTGAAAGCCCTCTCCAGCCCTCTCTTTTAGACTCCCGTCTTACTGTCTGTGGTAACTGTACGTCTTAATTTTATGGCAGTTGGTTTGTTTTTTTTTTCTCCAGTGAGCTTATTCACAATGTGAGTAGCAGTTGCGCAAACTGCTGAACTTCTCTTCACAAGCTTAACAAACCAAAAAGGTATTGACTGCTACCAGGTGCTCAGAAGCAGAAGTGAAGAGTAGTCAGAGAGGACCAGACATGCAGACACTGCAAATGTATTTGTTCTTGTTACAGTTCATTCATTACTATTTTACTTGGTCTAAGATGACCNCGAGAAGAGCCTGGCTCCATCCTCGTGACACTCACCCTTTACATATTTATAAACACTGATAAGGTCACCCCTCAGTCTCCTCTTCTCCAAACTAAAGAGACCCAGCTCCCTCAGCCTTTCCTCATAAGGGAGATTCTCCACTCCCTTAATTTTATAGCAGGTTTTTTTTATTTTTTTTCCTCAGTGAGCTTAATCACAATGTGAGTAGCAGTTGCGCAAACTGCTGAACTTCTCTTCACAAGCTTAACAAACCAAAAAGGTATTGACTGCTACCAGGTGCTCAGAAGCAGAAGTGAAGAGTAGTCAGAGAGGACCAGACATGCAGACACTGCAAATGTATTTGTTCTTGTTACAGTTCATTCATTACTATTTTACTTGGTCTAAGATGACCAAATTTTCCTACTGTTTTTATAAAACAAGACTCCAGTTCTGCGCGTGAGCCTTAAAGCTTCCCCTCCACCAGCCCCTAAGAACTCCAGCTGGTGCTACCACAAAGCGGTAACAGACAGCATTTCTGCACAGCAATAACCCGCAACTACTGCTGAGACCCGGCAGAAGGGGAGTCAGACCGACAATATTAATTTCCTTCCATATAGTTTCCACTACATAACACATAGATAGGTCTTTGTCTAGCATACCAAAGCGATGCTCCGTACAGCTTTTCATAGACTGAGGGCAAGGTGACCTTTTACTCCTCTCTAGAGTATAACTGGAAACATGAGCGAGGGCAACACGCCAGGCATCAGGAAAAACCGAGACCACTGCCCATCTGGGTTTTCAATATGTTACATCAAAGGCACATAATTTAGAGCTTAACTTGGAGAGTTAGATTGCTAATACCTAGTATATAAGCAGGGAACTAAAGTAATTTACAAGTGCCTTTTTAAACTTGTTCTTTTGATGCCTATAAAGTTAGTTGTCAGGGAATTTCACACAGGAAGCGATGAGGCGTTACAAGGCTACACCAGTTCCCATCCTCCTGGCAGGAGGTGCAGGGAAGCACAGCTTCTTGGGATTTGGCACTACCTTGGCCACCGCAGTTCCCTCTGCCATCTCCACAGTTCTCATTTGACAGTATGCAATCTTCTCATCCTACAGGGGTGGAGTATTAATTAAACATTCCCACTCCCAAAAATATATTTAAAAATAATATCTCTTAAATTTCACTTTTTCGGGGATGTTCAGAGAAATACTTTGTTTATGGTTCGACCCACTGTGAAACTGGAACCCCAAATACAGGCAAAATTGTTTGTTTGTTTTTAACTTAATCTAGAGAGAGCAATTGTACCTCAAACTCTTACGAAGTATATTTGGTTTGCTTACAAGTTTATTAAAGGTCTGGCATGGGGGAAAACAAATTTGGCCACTGTGAGCTTTCAGATTCACATTTAAAACAGCATAACATGGTTTAACAACACTACAGAACTCCAGGGGAAGGGGGTGTGTGATTTTTTTGTTTGTCTGTTGTGGGGATTTTTGCCTTTTTTTTTTCCTTTTCCTTTTTTTTTTTTTTTTTTCTATAAAAGCTATAGATCCACATTGTCAGCATTTCAGGCGGTTTGGGGTTGTTTTTGTTGTAGAGGGTTTTTTTGTCTATACCTCTCCCTACAAGTTCTTCTGTACTTTTTAATCAGGGTAATTCTCTAAATAGTTTTAGATCCTTTGCCACATTTTATTACGCATTTTCATGTCTAATGCTTTTAGAAGCCACAAACAAAGCCGCATTCCTGATGCAGCGGTCATTGCACAAGCACGCAGGGAGCCACGCAGCCCTTTCCCAACGTTCAAAGAATGGGAGCTGAATTTGAATGGGAATACCTCGCTAAACAGCTGTGAAAATCTTCCTCATAAAACCCAGTGGAATTCAGAAATGCTTCAGAAATAATTGTCTATTTCTCAAGAAAACCCCCATAATTTCCCAGACCAAACTTGACTCCTATCATATTTTGTAGGACTTTTCCATAAAATAGTATGTTACAGAATGCAAAAATAATGCTCATAGCCTAACAAATATGAGGGAGATGGTTAAGTGAAAAAATACTTTCTAAAAAAAAAAATAACGAAGTTGCTCTTCTCCTTTCCCATTTATTATTCGGTCTTAAACTCCAATTTCTTCCTTTTCACAAACCTCTTTCCCTTTCTCCTCTGCTACATAACTTAGCAAAGAGTCCAAACTACCTGATGAGAATCCCAGCTAAGTAAAAAGCCACCATCTGTGCAGCATAGAAAAACACCAATCCCTCAGTGACTCACTGCAATGCTTTAAGTGCTGTTAGCTAGAATTCCAACAGGGAGAGAGAGGGAATGAAAGAACACAAATTCAGACTTTATGAGCATAAAGTTTGGAATTTTCTGTTCTCTACAGAAGAAATACAGAACTAATTCATACAAGTCCAACCCTACAAACTTTCTAGCAGGCAGAAGTTGCAAGCATTATATTACTATAAGTGATGTTACAAACGAGACTCTGCTCTTACTAAGTTGAAATTACAGTTGCTGTGGAAGCTATAAGGACCATAAACCAAAACCTGGATTCGCTAAAGCAGCCTGGCTCAAGTGTAGTTGCTCCCATTTTTTTATCATTCAAGATAGCATCTCTGTCAGAAAGCCAAGAAGCCACAGCAGAATTCAAGATGTTAAGAAAACAGACTTCAAAGGCTAATGCAAACAATTTGTGCAAGCTTTACTGCATTCAGAATTAATAAAACACAACCATTCTTGGATACTGCTCATATAAAATGTCCAATTATGTCGTTATAACTTACAAAATTGTATATAAACAGGTATGTCAATTTGATCTAGAATATTCCACATGTAAAGTTATTTACATTAGATAAATGCAGTTCGGCAATGCCACACTGGCCTGCCTGTAGAAGCAGACCTGTGGCTCTAAAAAAGCTTTTTAGATCACCATTTCAAAAATTGGTCAACACTGGCACATCCAAAAAAAAAAAAAGTTACTAGTTATTCAGTATTTCCAGGTTTTACCACTGCTTGCTTAGCATGCTTTCACAAAATTACTGATTTACCAGCCCCAGAGGTATGGTGAATTCACCTGTGGGGTTTTTGTGTGTCACATCCCTGATTCACAACCTTCAGGTGTTATCCTGCAAGAGTTTAAAAAAAGCCAAACAAACAAAAACAAAAAACAACACCACACACCAAAAAAACCAAACCAACAAAAGAACACAACAAGAACAACAAAACCACTACAAACACACACCTCAAAGACTTATCAAAACCCTTAAGCCCTTAGAGGATTATGTATAAAGAAAAAGGTCATCTGATCAAGTCCTTGCTGGATGTGTCCACATTGTAAAACCACTACGTTAAATAGTGCTAAATGACATCTCTACGGAGCACTAATGCAGAATAAGGGCGCAAAATTACATTTTCACCCTACAGATACTATTTCACTGTATAATCCCATAGCACCATAGCAGCTCAAACAGTATCTCTGGGTCAGAGCTGACTACTGTGTGGAAGACAGAGGAAAAATATTTGGACGTATGTTTGAGATAAAAAACATTGCAAAGTTCTTTTGCCCACCACAAGAGATCTTATAACTCCCGCAGGACAAAATCTTAAAAAAAAAAAAAATTAAGGCTCGGTGCTATTTATAATAAGTACATTTCCACAAACGGCCCCACTCATCTACTCACATACAGAAGGAAGTCAACCAATGCCACAATTCCAGTTCCCATCCTTTCCTTTTCCTTTCCCACATTTTAATTTCCTGGAGTATTAGTCCTTGATTAAAAAGATACTTAATTTTATGAAAAAAAAAAAGAAGTCCCAAACCATAGCCAACATTTACCCTAAACTTTCACTGCTACTTTGCAAAAATAAGCTTCAATGTTTGACAAACAAGAGACCTTAAGAACTGCCCATTTCTAACCTTCTGCTGGTTCAGAATAAAGATAGACAAGGTCAGAACTGATATTTTCAATTATAATATCTTGACCTGTTGGTGGCAACAGCACCCATGTTTCTCTAGATTTCTTGAATCTAGAGAATTTGGTAATTTTTACCAAGTAGTCCAGTCCCAATATATAAGCAGAAATCCTATGAAAAACACAGAATCTTTCAGAAAAGCTCTTTATGGTTATTTCAACAAGACAAAAGTAAAGGGTTCAGCAACATCTGTTACCACTTTAGTTGATACCTATCAATCTACTTTTTTTTTCTGGAAAATATACGCAGAAAAGTTTTGAAACTGCAGATCCTCATTCTATCAAAAATAAACTCTATGAAGGTTAAACACCTCATAAATTCAGTTAATGTATAGATGTGTAGGTGTTGGGTTTGGTCTTGTTGCTTGTTTTTTTGCTTCTAAGGCAAGGAAATTATACAAGCAACGAAGCTAGCTCAATGACTTATCAGGAACACAAGCAATCAACTCCTCTACTTGGCAGTTACTTCACTTTGTTCTTTCCTTTAAGATTTTGTACATTTAGGAGCACAAGTCAGAGACAACATACCCAACAATTATTCCTCAAGCTCCATGGGAAGCCTACAACTCACCTCCAGCTGTCGTGGCCGCATGCTACTGCAGAAGGTTTCTCCTGTAAGTGCTGGTGGAAGAGCCCCGCAGAGCCTGGCACACCACTTTTCAACTCCCCCTACTCCCACCTGGTTTGTGAACCAACCTGTTACGAGCTTGATGATTCACAGCAGGCATTGAGATTCTTTTTTGCTAACGAGTGAGTACCCACATAACTAGCTACAGATGTAAAGCCAGCTTTGTAATTACCTTTGTGCTGTATTAGAACACACTATCTTTTTAAAATGTTATTTTTTTAGCATTCTTCTTCCTAAGAAGCCAGCATTCAAGCATAGGTTTGCTAAGGAATTAACCTATTTGAAAAAACAATCTCTCAAGTAACTGCAGCTCCTCTAGTGTTTAAAAAAAGAGCAAATTTCAACAGGGTGGGATCTAGCATAAAAACCCTTCATTTAATAGTAGAATATATGAAATTGCTGGCTGGGATAATGAAATGCAGCTTTTTATTTTTAAGATAACATTCAGATTTTTTTTTTTTACCACTTTTGAGAACTGTTTTTGTTTAGCTATGCTCCAGATTAATGACTCTTCTCTTTCACCCACCCATGGAAATTAAAGCTAGAAGAATGCAGTAGGTACCATAAATACAGAAAGGCATCAGTGCCCTTGGATTCACTCAAGTTATATAACAACAATGTGTAAAAGTATTAAAACATTTAATTTTAACTGGAAAAGGAAAACAAAGCCAAATTAATTTTAACAATGTCAAGCACGTAACCCTTTACAGAAATTGAGCTCTAGCCATTCCAGAAGCTGGCAATATTAAGCATCCATAACTTGACCTCTATAACAGCATTTCTATTGCACACTCTAACGGAGTCTTAAAATATTTTAAGAATAAGAATCACAAAATATTTCTGCTACTTACTGCACACAGTCTCTCCTTCAGAATAAAGACTCCTTCTAAAGACTCTCAGATCCAGCCTTTTTCACTGAAATAGTTTTCTTGCCAAGTTGATCAAATCTATTGATAAAAATAAAATTCCCAATTTCAACATTATATTAAACAAATTACATATTTTGTCTTCAAACAACTGAGGCTTCCCTTCTGTAATGACTGTTGCATAGATATGTTTGTGCACAGAGGACAGCTTTCAGAATTTTGATCTAGAGACATGCTGCATTTATACCACACAAACTCATAATTGCAATAGTTAGACCTTTATCATGGCAGACAGAAATTGTGTTTTACATTAAATGCCATAATATCACAAACCTGGTCTTATTTGACAGGATTTTGTCTGCAATGTGGGCAGGACAGCCCAGCAACTAAGGCTGGGCCAGAAACAGTAAAAGGAATAAAACACAAACCTGCCAGGAAATGAAACTGTGGCCAAATCCTCAGCTCTAGCCTGAGTGCCCACACAAGTCCAGGCAGGTTTTAGGAAAGACCAGCTGGCTGGTACAGCCTGAACAACTTACACGTAATTTGGCACTCATACTGTGTTCACAACCAGAACAAAACTAAAACTGACATTTTGCATATTATAAACTCTTTTAGAGGGGGAAAAAACAAAACAAAAAACATACAGCAAACAGGATCTTCTTGTCTAAATGTCTTTAAGATCTGCCCTTAGGCATCTCATGTTAGTCTTAAAATGGATAAATACCTTTAATAATCTGGATTTAACCATCCTATGACTCTAAATCTCAGCTAATTACTTTGTTTGCTAAAGCATGAAAACAATGAAAAATACAAAATTTTAGAAAAATATAAACAAAATGTCATCAATTATCAAATACCACAAGATTCAGTTTTACTTTTTACAAGAAATCATGATTTTTGTTAGAGTAATTTCCCAGGCATTTTAAGCTGCAATATAGTTTATGGAAGTTCTGAACAAAATCAAGACACTGGATGGACTAGGAAAAGCTCTCTTATAGAAGGATATTCCCAAAATTCATTACTTCCCCACAATGTGGGGACCCAATACTGATGCTATGGCTTCCTATTTATAGAAGTCTGGTAGAGAAGGACCTGCAGCCCCCAGGGTAAGAACTGTCCCTGTGGGGAGAGAACTACTTTTTCCAATTCTCATTACAACAGCCTTGGCTAGTCTTGTTATTTGCACTCAGGTAGTACACATACCAAAACATTATTTTCCGTAACTTGTTTTAATTAAGGATTATTATTGGAAAAGCTATATGAGAACTAACTCTCAGTCTTATGTTTACTGTATTCATGGTAGTTTTCTGTACCTTTAAAAATCTTATGTCCTGGGTGCACAATTTACTCCGACTATTCTTTTTTGCAAAGAGAGCACTATCTTCCCAATGTGTAACACAGACATTTTGTGATCAAATAGTTCCACGTATTAGTGAGGCCAAATTTCTTTTCCAAAATGAAATCTGTTCAAACTGAAAAATTAAATCAGGCTGAACATGGGAGCAATCTAAAGAGTGCCAGACAAAGGTCAGACTGCATAGCCTGGCATGCGCAGAGACAAGCGATAGCCAGGAGATACCTCAATGTGTTTGCTAGCTACTCAGAGCATTAACTTGTCCAACAGGCACTCCTAACTGGGAAAATTAAATTAATTGCCACATGAAGAACCCAGTAAGAAGCACAGATTTAGTCAACCAACTTAATTTATGCTAAATAGAATTCCTTCATGTTCTTGCAGCTGAACTGCTGAAAAATCACTGCTCTGCAACTTAAGTGAATGGAAAATGTTAAGAAAGCCAGGATTGGACAAGACTTGTGAGTCACCGCAGAGCTATCCAAAGGG
Source organism: Pampusana beccarii (assembly GCA_013399365.1). Classification (NCBI taxonomy): domain Eukaryota; kingdom Metazoa; phylum Chordata; class Aves; order Columbiformes; family Columbidae; genus Pampusana; species Pampusana beccarii. The sequence goes on along the minus strand of VWYH01007424.1, from coordinate 631,644 downwards.
ATACAGAGGTCGTCCACTCACTAGAACGTGGGCTGAAACAGTCACTGATTTATTTTCCAAGAATCCTAATAAGAGGCACTCTCAGGGGAGCACAAGACAAAAGACTTTGCCATGACTGCAGCTGTCAAGATGACTACAGTAAGACATTCTGGCAAACATTAGTGGCTACCGTAGTAAGCCACTGCTGTACTCAGAAACCTGTGAGAATGTAAGGACTGACAGGGAAGCAGGACACTACAATAGCATAGCTGGTATGAGAGTTTGGGACTACTAAATGAACTCATTTGTTCATATGCATTCTTATCAAAGCAAAGATGGTTGGGACTCATGTTTTATGACTGAGTGTTTGAAAGTAGCTTTGGACACCCCTCTCTGAATTACAGAATTAGTGGGTATTCCTTGCTAGGAAGGAGTGTAAGTAGCATTACATTTACTGCTGTACTCAGACTTAACCCAGTCCCCTCATACCACAGAAGCAGTGAATTCCAGTTACTGTTTTCAGACTAGTGAAAAAGACAGACAAGTAGGACAATTTGATGGAATTAAAAATGTAGGATACAAAATTTGATGACGTTACAAACCAGCCTTTCTGCTTTAGGTTGTGGATCAGCCTGGCCTAGGTTAAGTGCAATAATTTACAATTAATTTAAAATTAAACCAATTAAAAAAAAATCTACCTCTAAGTCTCTAGATGATTTAACTAAAATAAAAAGTATGCTGGAATGCAATTAAACTAAAACACAAAACCTTGGCTAGCTACTACTTTCTTCTTCAGTAATTTTAAATTGAAGCATTTAATCTGCCTGGCAGAGGCAGGTTTCCTTTACCAGTACCCCTAGAAGTCACCAAATTCAGACTATTTCTGAGTAAGTCATGCAGAACTCCTCGTCTTTGAGCCCTTGCATGATGACTTTGCAGCCCAGCCACATTAATAAAATGGAGATGCAGCTCTGCTAATTGTATCTGTAGCACATGGAGCTGCACATTAAAGAAAATCTGACATCAGCTGGTCAGAACTAGTAGAAATTACCTTCCATGAAATTAAAAAGCATTGGTCCCATATAAAATTAATTATATAAGACATATAGTGTAAATGATGAATTGAGAAAGGCAACAGAAATACAGGACATCAGTCTATTTTGATTTATGAGGGATCTTAGGCTGAAGAAAAAAACCCTGCAATTTGGGTGGTACAAGCCAATGACACACACAAGTCCAGAGCAAAAGTGATTGTCTGTAATTCCACCTGTCAGCACACTCCTGTCTGCCTCAGATTCATCATGAGCATTCTTTTCATGCTCAAAACTCAGTTTTGTGCAACATAGTTATTTATCTGGTTTATCATCCAACAATATGTACAAAAAAGCAAGAGCCATGATTTGCTTTCACTTCTTTGAAACCTTTCTGACCTCAGTGGCATTTTTAGGTGTTGCTAAAGGGAGGCTGGGCCACAGTGGCCATACTAAGGGTCACCAAGGTTTGGTGAAGAGGTTTCTTGGTGCCCACATCACTTCACAGACTGCTAGCTCTCTGCCTGCTGCAGATGCCTGTCTCATCACTGATTATTGTTTGATGAAGGTTCTGACTCAGATGTAAGAAAAAAAATTAAAATCAAAGACGACTATGATCTCTAACCTCTTATGACTAAAACGTCCTGTTTAACCAGTGATGCAGAGGTGGCATTCTGCAGCCACAACCATTTTTCCTCTGTACAATAACATATGTCACCACCTTTTAACATTTTTAATGGTGTATGTATTTTAAATGAGGAAAGTAATCACAAAACTGTAAAAAATCACTATTGCCAGATGTTGATGTAGTAGAGGAGGAATCCCAGAGATAAAAGAAACTGAAAGCCACAGTTCATCTAGGAAGCCAACCTGGAAAACATGATGAGTGCTGCGGGTAATGTTGGGGTTCAAACATCTCTCTTTTCTTCCAGAAAAGAAAAAATCCACACCCTGGAATTTTTTAGAGCTACATATATCAATGCATGCTCTCAACTTCTAAGTGCTATTTTCTGTCTGCTTTTTAAGTAACCTCACTTTGAGTGTAGACACAGCCCTTCAATTTTGTCTAGAAAAGATGACTAATATGATTTTAGTTAGAAATGTGCAGTTTTGAAAAATGTTATCCTGTGTTTCACATCGACTGTCCACACCAAGATGGGAAATATTAATCATTGTAGCAGTCTGCTGCACACAAATAGATTCATTTAACAGATGTGAGATTTAAGTAAATCTCTGTGCTCATGATGAAAAATTTGGAGGAAATCCAGTACAAGTAAAATAAAGCACAAAACTTACTAAAGGAGAAAATGTGAGAAAGAAGTGTCCTAAAATTCCTTCTCATTCTTGCCACCTTAGGAGGACACCATCCTGGGCAGCCTTGGGAAAGGAGGAAGAACTCTCTCTGCCCCCTGAGGAAAAAAGTGGGGGAGAGTCATCAGCCCTCACCTTCGGAAAGCTGAGTCCTTTCCTGTGTACTGGTACTTGCACAGAAGAAGAAACAGTGCATGTGAAAATCCGAGACAACAGCACAATACCTATAATGGGGTATTCTTCTCTCCAGCTTCCACTGGTCATTAGATTTATGATCTCAGACATAAGTTGTTTACTTGTCTGAAATTCAAAAGGGATTGTAAAAAAAAAACAAACAAAACCCTGATGCAAAAATCTATAGAAAAAGCTAGAAAGTTCTTACATTTCCAAAGGATTTCTATCACTGTAATTGAATTAGAGGATGACAAAATAAATTGTGCACTGCACTTTCTTCCCTGGATAAAGTACACAAAAATGCACACAAATGAGAGCTCTTCAGTATTTTAGTAAATCAAGGCAAAAATCCTTACAGAAAGACAGTTTATTTCGGTGATCAAAGTATTACCTCATTTCTCAAAGCATTATTAAAATACCATTCCCATAACATCAGTCAGCCTTGCTACCACCAAGCATGAAAATTTCAGTAAACGCAGTATTTAATTTGCAGTCTTAGTACACAGCTAGAAACACACTAAGAGGTTGTAATTTTACAAGGATAATAAACTGTAATGTATGCTGTGGCTAGTTTTTGGCTTCTACACATTTCTAAAACAGACCAGTATTTCCATTTTTCAACCAAGTTATTACAGCTTTAACATATGTTACCGCCATCAGAATATACTTAAACAACTGATGACTTAATTTTATTTTGTGGAAGGGCTTAAAAGTACCAGTCAAAGATTGTGTCATAACGGCACAGAATAACAATAAGTAGTAGTAAGAGAGAGAGTGTGTGACAGGTGAGACTGAACTACAAGGTAAAAAGCAGACAAGGCAATAAGCAATGTCAAGTCAAATTTAATCCCCTGGCTAAATATTGCTGGTATTTGGAGGTATCTCTGGATTGACAAGAGCTATAAAGATAGCCAGCAGGTGGGGGTTGGGGTTTTATGTTTGGTATTTTGGGTTTGTTTTTTGTCTGTTTGTTTGTTTGGGGATTTTTGTTTCATTTTGGTTTGGGTTTTGTTTGTTTGTTTTAACTAACAGAAAGCTGTCATGAATGACAGGCTTCAGGAAAAGCAGAGAGCTTGCTGCAACCAAATAAGTGGCTAAGTTGTAGATAACTGGTAGCAAACAGACATGGGTGAGCTAGAAATACATTAGTTAACAAATAAGAACGGGATTGGATCATCAGACATATTTAAAGTTGATAGAAGGTTTGATTAATAATCCTAAATGTAACGTTTAGACCTTATTGTATTATAACTTTCACTAATAAAACTTAGTTGAGACAAAACTTCTGTTCAATAAAAGCATCTCAACTACAAGTTAAACAGGAAAATGAAGAGCAGTTAAACTGCTTTCTACTTGAAAATAAGCAGAAAGCACCAAAAGCACGGGCTAGAAAAACTCAATCCTGTACATGTGTAAATGAATAGAAAACACCAGGTTCTCTCGGACAGCCTCACAAATCAGACAACGGTAGTAAACTTTCACTGCAAACAGGTTTGAAAGGTCATACACCTATTTCCACTCTTGGAGGACTGACATGCTAATTCCTGACAGAAACAGGAATGCTTATATTTATTTTTAAGAGAGTTAATGATATTTTTGCTGACACTTTCAAGGGGACAGCGGGAAGTCGTAAGCCATTACTATCTATCAAAGCATCCAGGTTATCACTGAATTGCACACTAAAGTTAACATTTTCTAGTCACTTATCTTTGTACACCTGTACGACTTTGCCAGAATTGCTTTTACCAATCTTTAATGCTGTCATATTAATTGCTTAACATAATTATGAAAGTCATCACTTTCTTACCACAGTAGTTTATGAAACAGTGTATGAAATACAACTTTCAAATGGACAATACAATTACCTAGGCCTTCTTGTATCCATAGACTGCATGTTCTAACCTAGAAACTCATTTGAAAAAGGGGAGTGAGAGAAAAAACATCTTCACTGATTAGAAATGAATTAAACTAGTTCTGTGAAATGGAGTATAATCAGGATTACTTCGGAAGCAAACATTCCAGAAGCAATCTCTATAACTGATCAAACACTTTGTACTTTTCTTGCAGAAAAGGAGGCTTTTGGATGCAAGACAAATTGCACCATCATTGATTTGAATCTGTAAAATGTATGTAACCATATTCATAGCATGATATACACCTTTTTATTTTTTTAGAGGTTGTTTTTTTTCTGCCCTACCCCCCACAAAAGGTAGAAAATCTTGACATTTGTCCAAAAGCTCAAGTTTGCTGGAACTCCTACTTTCACAAACCAAATATAAAAGAGCTGACACAAATCATCATGCAAACTCACAAAAAAAAAATCCAAGTCTATCACTATCCTCCTTTTAGAAGATATCAGTTTCAAATAGCATGTGCTAATACTTCTATATTCTGGAGTCCCAGTGTTCCCATCCCTTCATGTCCTTCGGTCATGAGCTTTTGCTCTGTGTTCACATCTGGTAAAGAGGTGTGGGGTTCCCTCTAAACTAGAGGAAAAGCAGCATTTTCATTAAAATTTACACCATAATTTATATCACAGATAATATGGATTAGTATTTCTTTAACAAAAATACAAACCAGCAGACCTACCATGTATGGTAGGTCATACGGAGCTCTTATTTTTTTACTCTTCTTTATCAGGGTTTCCCAAGGTAATATGAGAACAGAGTCAGAGCTGACAATGAAATACATTTCTTGCTAAGATCACTTTCATTATTTCTGCTACAATTCTAACACAGGAAAATAGCAGGAAGTTTCAGGTTCCCTTCTATGTCCTCTCAAAATTTAATTTATTTTGACTCTGTGGTCTAGATATGTTTTCATACTTTCTCTTAGCTTTATCCAGTAATTTATTCTAATATAAACATTAGTTTAGCATTCTTTTCAATTAGAGCACTGTTCCAAATCTTTCACTCTTGGTATTCTCTCTTTCCAAAGAGATTTTTTTTTTCAGTACTACTAAGCTAACGTTACTAGCTTTTTTTTTTTTTTCCTTCATGTTCTCCCTCCTCTTAAGACCTAATGCAACTTTCATTTATGGATATAAATACTTTCACACCAGGGTTCAATTAATATAATTTCAGTTTAATGGAAGATAAATAATGGGGGTCAGGGAGACGGGAAGAGAGGAAAAATACTAACAGTATGTTAGATAGGATTTTAAAAATCTACTTTGCACCCTTTCCTAAAATACAGCCACTTCTTCTACTGAATCGATGCCATTTAGGGAGATGGATGAGTTTAAGGTGCGTGTCGGGATTTTCTCATCTTTATACTATTTTCCTCTTAACAATGTTTTTAGGATAAAGCCAAAACACTAAATAACATTCCAAAGTTTTAACCATGAAGTTGTCATATGCCCAGAGATGAACATACATAATACTAATGTTTGGGGAGCAATTACAGCAGCTCTGAAGTGGTTTATGTTCAGTTGTTACTGTTATAACTGAGCTGTCAAATATGTAAGTACAAAAGCATCTTCCCTGTTGCATAAAATTAAAATGACTAAAAATAATTCCCTCAGTATAAAACCAGTTATGGATAGCATGGTTAGTGTCTTTAAAGTTAGTGTATACACATAATACTTGTAGCGAGATTTCAGAAATTTAGGAAACAAAATTATACCCAGACCTACCCATGACACATCTCAGGAGCAAGGAGGCTTGGATCTAGAGAGCAGCATTCAGTGCTACTTCCCATGTGAACTGGGTTAAAGACAGAACTAGAATCAAGTAACAGGATTTCCAAGCATTTTGTTTTCAGTCCCTTGACAAGCATTGATATTTTCACATTTTAGACTGTCACGTTTGGAAGTAGGTTCTCCCTAATGGGATGTCAGGGTTGAAAGCCTTCCCCACTAGAATCAGAATCAAGAGTAAGGTCCTCCAAAATCCAAATCTTCCTCAGAATCCAATGCTGATGAACAAAGTAAATAATGTCTTGTTTAAAACACGTGGTATATATAAAGATAGATCTCAACCATTTAAGTCCACTCAGAAGAGAGACCTTAAGGTTATAATACATAGTTCTGTGAAAAACATCAGTTGTTGGATAAGGTTAAAAACAGATTAAAAATTAAAAAAAAAAATTACAGTTTATCAACTTTTTTTCAACCAGTTGATCTAAGTAAATCTAGATCTTTGTAGAAATAAATTAGCTTAGAAATAAATTTAAACTTATTTGGTTACTGGAATCAAACCAGTGAATAATTATGTGGAAGCCTGTAAGAAATTGAGGACAATCACATTCAGGAGAACACCTCAGTTTCTCTTTGTGCTCCCAGCATCCTGTGAGGCCAGACAGCACTTTGTAATCCTAGTTGGTTCCTAAATTTTTGGTAATGATTGCATTTCAATAGCACTTTTCACCTGTAGTTCCGTTGCAGGCAATGTCAGCTCACAAGTAGGTTGTCACCATGTCGAGCTGCTGAGGCACTCTCTGAGCCCCTGGGGTGAAGGGGACACACAGCTGTGCCCTCCCAAGCCTGTGCGCACAGACCAACACTGACACCTGGTGCCAGCACAGCCATTTTACACTGGGGGAAAGATTCAACTTCATAGCTCACTGAAGACTTGCTAGTCTGACTCTAAGATAAATCAGCACCAAACCACGCCAGAGTTTCACTATAGGGAAAATAAAGGAAACAGTAAAAAGACCAAGTATGTACTTAAAGCCAGGAGAGGAAAGTGAAAGTACATTCACAGTATTTTTTCTGAAATGCACTTTTTCCAAAATGGTGGTATTGCCTGTCATATCTCAAAACAATTTTAGCGGCTGCTAAAACATGGAGTTCACTATTTTTGTGAGAACAGTATGAGGATTATCTTTGCCAGGATGTGCAGAGCTTGCACACTAGAAAAGCACAAGAGTTTTTGTATTCTCAATGTAAAAGTGCTCAAATTGTGGCTGGCATGAGCTTAACTTGCTTGAACTGCCACAACCACTACATGCCCCATTGTGTAGGCTGGGAAATCACCCTGTGCCAGGACTTTGCCTGCTTGCCCACAACAAACTGCCCCCAGGGAATGGGGCAATCCATATCAATAAGCCTGGCACAGTTAGCATTTGGGGTGCAATTTTCTTACGTACAGGTAAGTCCATTTTCTTGCAAGTCACAGCCCATCACTACCAAGAATACCAAAGACAGGCTGACAAATCAGAGGATCCCAGTGCCAATCCAGTGATCTTTTTCCAATGCTGTGAAAAATCAATTACAATAAAGTGACTGTCTTAACTAATATGGAACTACACTTTCACACTGCACTTGGTTCTGCTACCAGCTGCTAGCTCAAATATGTCTGTGAAAGATGCACAAACCTGCCACAATTACAAGCCAACCTCGCTATTCTCTCCTGCAACCAGCCAACAGAGAATTATTTCCAAAGTGTAGCTGTTCTGTGCATCAAAAAGCTTTGCAACATGTTCTCATTCCCATAAGGCACTCCGGAGCCAGCAGACTGTTGTAATAATAATACTTGCAAGAACAGACTTGGAAAAAAATGGCTTTTTATTATTGCATCTTTGTGCCAGTGCAGACAGTATCCTAACTTACCAGATGTTTCTTATTTCTTTTTTCTAAACTGCACTTGGACTTATGGTAGAATTTGAAGGTTTCAAACAAAGAGGTTGCTGTTACCTGATACTTAACACTGCCTCAAAAATCCGTGATTTTATGAGTAAAGTGTGATTGTGAGAAACACACCAAGCCTCCATCTGAACCAAACACTTTGGGTAACTCTTGTAACCGCATCTCTTTAAAAACATGGAAACAGTAATAAGCTCTCCAAGTTCCATGAATGGAAAAGCATTCATTACGTGAAGTTTTGAGGTTTTGGGAGAAAGAGTTGTGCTTGTGGGGTGATGGGGTGGGTTTTCTGCACACACACACACCCTTTTCTTAAATTGAGACAGTGAAAAATACCAAAAACCCAAAACTATGTAGGGCTCTGTATTTTGCGGGGAAAAACACAGAAAAGTTTTGAGGATTTTGAATGCACGTGCAGGGAAAGGGGTGCAATAGCATGACAACTAATAAAATGAATAATGCTTTGCCCAGTCAGTGCGAAGTGTTACAGATTAGTTTTCACTTCATCTTAACTAAGGCAGCAAGATCTTTCTCACGTATCAAAGCCACTTCAGCTGCTTCACTGAAGTTTTAGGTCTTCCTGCTTGCAAGCAACAGCTTCTGCTATAAGTAAATACGAGTCAGTACAGCAGGCACAGCATTTACAGCACCTTATTTTACTGACTGCTTTTGGAGTTCAATGTGCAGTCATGACAAGAATTACAGTCGAATTACGGATGCTCTCTAAGCCCTACATTAGGGGCCTGCATTACTTTTGAAAGATATCTGTAGCTCAAAGAATGTGGAAAACAAGGTAAAACACTCTTTCTCTGGATAACAGATAAGACAGAAGGAATTCACTGGGGGAGGGGAATTGAAGCAATTCAAGCACAGAATGGACAGCTGGGCAAGAAGCAAGGGCAAATGAAAAATCCCCACAGCTATTGCAAAAGCTCACCATGCAATTCACAATTTTAAATAATGTTACATGGCAGTGAAGGCTCAATCTGTCCTCTTTGGTTTATTTTCTGTCCCACTTCTGGATTTTCATAATCAGACTAACAGTTTATGAAACGAGGATGGATCATTTGTTTTCTTATTTAATGACCTGCACTATAAACAAGCAGACACAGGTGGTTGCTTTACCACTTGTCCGATTACAAAATGTTGCAGTTGCATGCCTGGTACCAAAAAACCTCATCTTTTTGAATTATGCCTTTACTAACTGCTTATTGCCTTTTATATCTTTAAATCTACTAAGCATAAACAATGAGGAATCAACATGGGTAACCAGGTTCCCTGTGATACAATCTTCTGGCATAGTGAAACAAAGCCTCCCTATGGTTCAAAACATTGCATGACAATGAATAACAAAACATTGAACTACAAATTCACATTTGTTTTTATATTCTTGCAATCTCACAATTTTCTTATGCCAGTACATGTGGAAACTCAGGACTCATGATTACACAGTTTTAGATTCGGGGACAGTCTCTCTGAAGTAAATAGTATCAACTCTAACCAAGACTTTGATGTAGTCATTCTTGAGTTCTTTAAGGTCTCATTCATGTTGCCTTCTTTTTCTCCATTTCCCACCCTTCCCACCATTAGGACAAGGGGGATTCCTAGTAGGTCCTTATAAACTCAAGTCTCTGGAAAACACATGTAAGTAGGAAGGAGCTTGCTTGTGTTATCCCACAGGTATTTCCAAAGCATACTCAGTTTTGGGGACTGTCAGGGCCTAATACTCGATGGTCGTCAGGTTTCAAATAAACCAACCAGAATAACAAAAAGTATTGTGTCTACTACAGGAGCTAAAAGTTTAAAGAATTATAAATTGATCCTGTGTGCAATGTTAGCGAACACCTGTGTCTCTGAAGAATTTCCATTCATGGAAGCTATCCAAGCTTGCTTCTGCTCTCAAGCCCTTCTCAGAGTAACTGTAACAGACACTCAGCCACCACAATAAACACTTGTTAGCTCGTATTCTATCTCCTTCTTAAGTTTGCTACAATACAAAAGGCATTTCTCACCAATGCTACTTGCACAGAATTTTCACTTCTGTGTGACGTTTCCTACCAGCACAGCCCAGGACTCCAAGCATCTTTGCAGGCTGTTCCAGCAGCCTCTGCTCCCCACATAACAGCTGCTCTCCTGGCCGGCACCCTCACCAACAGCTATGGCAACAGGAACAGGGACAGCCCCAGGAACCCCAGTTCTCACCAGTATGGGTTTGTTCACTGGGCAAAGGCAGAATGACAGAGAGAAACTTCTGCCCTTCCTATCAGTCAATGGCATGAAGGCCTCACCAAGGCATGGTTCAGGTTTCCCCTGCCATCAACCAGAACTCCTAACAGGCATTATAAAAGCAAGATAGCCATTGCTGCTTACTCAGTAGTCTCTGCAGTGGGACAGCTGACTTTCAAATAAGAAGTTATTAAACACGATACACAAGTGGTGTCTCACAAAGTTTATAGGAATCATAATAAACATCCTGAGACCAACTTCAGTCTACTGTGCTTATTTTTAAGCACAGTTTTACCAATTAAACTTGAACTCATATAAACAATAAAATTGTTGGGTTTCTGCAGATTTCATTGGGATATGATTTTAGCCTGAGATGTAACACTTGAGTATCAACTGTTCCACACATTCAAATGTGCATGAAACTGTTCCACACATTACTCTATGTGGAAACACACACATGAATTTCTCAGCATTCTAGATGGGTTTCAGAGCAAGGCAGCTCCAGCTGTCTAGAGAGCAGGTTAGCCCCCTCTCAAACTGCATAAAGTGCTTGGAGTGCTTCTAAACCAACCTCGGGTACATTTGCAGAAGTGCCCGCCTGGCTTACAACTCTGCCTGAAGTTTGTGCTCCGATCGCCTAGGAATCAGACCAGGCCTCCAAGTGTGGGGGAGGCCTAACATGCCAGATCATCCCATGGGGATCATAAAGAACAGCCAAACTCAAACCCAGTCACACCACCTTCAGAAGCTAACTGTATGCAGAGAAATTGTTCTCATACCTCTACTATCTATATCACCTACCTTGCTCAGCCTTATTTATAAAAATTAGATTCTGAAAATTTGTTTCTAGAGCTCTGCTAATTTCCTCACTCAGCAGCCAGGTAGCAGCAGCTATTTTCACTTCTGCTACTTATTCAGAACAGATCCCAAAAATGCAGAGATATGTGCCTCCAAAATCTTCCCTCAATGGATCATGCATTCCCTGATGCACACTAGTTCCAGGGCAATTTGTTACAAGTGTTTGTAAATCTACAAGAGATTACCAGGGGAAACCAAGCGTCTGCTGCCCTGGCAAGCTTTGCACACTTAAATCAGAGGCACATGCTCGCCAATATGAAACATTTTTTTAAAAAGAGCACCTTTATATTCGCAACAAAAACCAGGGAAGAAACAGATATTTTTTTCCTACTTATGTTCAAATTTTTTTTAAAAAGCCCTTACAACTGCTTCAAGTAGTTTGGGAAGTGTAATAATAGTGGAGACTTTTCTTGTTATTTTCCATGAAAATAAGTAGTTTGATGGTGGCAGTCTACATGTCACCTCATTGCTGCACATTGGGGATCAAAGTCTAGAGTGTAAACATGCCTGGAAAGCTTTATTACAGCCATGTGAGCGTCACGATGTGAAGAAAATAGCTAGGGTTATCCTAGGTTTGACTTCCTAGATGGTCAGATAAAGTATTTCTTCCTTCTTCCAGGAAGCTGCCCTTCCTGAAAACAGACTTCTAGCATATTTCAAGAAATAAGACATATAACACTAGATTTTGTGCCACTACCATTCTTACATTCCTCATGCTTTGTTCCGACATTTGACACAGAGGCCTGAAAAAAAGGGTCTGAGTTTCATGTGGTATCTGTTACAGAATGTAAAAATTTAGTAAACAATGGATTTTTTCCTTTATTTGAACCATGTGTGTTCTGTTCTGTAATCTACCACAGATGGTACTTTTCTTGTTACATAGATGTAGCATCCACTATTTCTAAGGAGGTACGTGTTTTATGAGGGAACAATGTAATACTATGAATTCAAGCAAACATCTTTAAAACCAATCTGAAGGGTAGTTTATACATCACAGGAAAACACAAAGCTACCTGGTATTGATGTATACACAGAAAGGCCATAAAGGACAACAGAACAACTATTTGACTACAGCAAGACAAGGCCAGACACATTCAGTTGCTGATTCTTTTTGAGCATATTCAACATTTGTGAGTTTTCAGAGAAACAGTTCCACTTCTATTTTCCACATTAATTACCAAGCTATTGAGGATTTCTTTGGTTTCAATTTAGAGCTTGCAAAAAAAAAAAAAAAAAAAAAAACAAGCATACCATTTAACACCTGTAAAAATACTGCAATTAATGAATGCCTAGGAGAGTGGGTCAGAGGAGAATATTTGAACACAGATAAAAGATATTTCCTTTGGCCACAACAGATTTTTTTTTATTAGATACATATTTGAGGTCCTTTATTCAAATCTTGCAGAGTTTGAAGGAGGCTTTAGACTAAAATTTAGTCAACTGGGTATTCAGAGATCTATGGGGTTCCTCTGATGTAAGATTAAATGAATTAAGGATGTAGTTAAAAATGGTTTTGACTTACAAATATAAAAGTAAGATTTTTGAGAATTGGCTTAAATTTCTGTGGCAGATACTAGAGAGCAACAAGAACTGCAAACCCTACCTATTACAATAGCAGTCACCACTAATGTCTGTTTTGAGGGAATTTTTAAGGTCTTGTGTCTTACTGTAACAGATCTCAAATCCAACATGAAACACAAACACATATCTTTTGGTAGCTTAAAATAAAAACCAAAATTAACAGCATACGTTCATACACTCAAGTGACTATTTGATTTACTTCATGTTTTAAATCTAAACATATATCTGCAAGCTTAACATTTTTACTTACCAGTTTGCAGAGGAAGAATATTCATTTTAGTGCCTGAAGAGAGGTGAGAATTTTGAGACCATTGCTTGATGCTCCCTAATATGTAGTTAAGACAAATGATGATCAAAGTCCAGTTCGCGACTTATGTCAATAATTCTTCTCTCTGAATATGCAATTACTTCATTGGTCTCCTACAAAGAATAGAGAGTTGCAAATATGGGGATGAACTATGCCATCGTGGGAAGTTACAAGAACAGCAGTTAAGCTTCCTTTGACATGGCAGTTCAGGCTCTGAAAAATAGGTAAGCTCTACTACCTTAAATTAGAAGCAGGGAAAACTATTTATCTGTGTTCCCCATATCTGACATACACATGTGCTTTCTCAAATGCATATCATAAAACTGTCACTTCAGAAGTGAATAATGCAGATTTCAAAAGTTTCACCTCCACATTATTTTAGACTGCCTTGAGAAGCATCTACAGAACATGCTGAAATACACATGACTTTTAAACAAAAAAAAATAAGTGATTTATCAATCAGGTAAACAGATCCATCACGAACTCCTGATACAAGCAAACCAGTTAAAACTTATTTTACCACTACTAGGCCCTAGTAAAACATCTTATCTTTATTGAGAATCAACAAAGAAACCCAACACAGATTAAGAAATATTACTTTAACTAGCAAATACTACTTGTCTATTATGTTTCTATAAAAATTCTCTTCTAGATTATTGTGCTGCTTGTAAAAACAAAACTTCAAAGAGATTCAACATATGGTTTGCACATCTGATATTTCACAGCTTTGCAGTTAGGCTGTTCGTTTAAAGAAGCAATTTGTGCTTCGTATACCACGTTTATTAATGGGCAAAGACCTTAACCATCTGGTGTGTGAGCACACACTAATTTTTTAACCCTTGTCTAGCCCAGTTGATATGTTATCTTTTTCCTGTTGTCAGTTTATGAAGCTTTCATTAAAATGTCAATCATTCACATATTTAACAAAGCCTCATATAAGGAAGGAATTAACCAAACTGAGTTTTGGAGAATATCTGTAGTTATTGTAGTAATGGTAATCACTGCCCTGAAATAAGTTCAGCTTTTTTTTCTTTCCTTCCTTTTTTGTTTCTTAATGCAAATTATAGAAGAAAGTCAAGTCCACAAAAGCCAGTCAATTATTTCCATTCTTTTCACACGTGAAAACCCTGAGTAACAACTGAGCAGAATTCAATAAACAGCAGTAGTGCTTGAAAACAAAGAATTCTAGAGAATAACTTCTGCCTTTAGATACTCATCTGAGTACAGTTGCATATAGTAGAAGATACCAGTGCCCCATTTATTCCAGTAGGACTAAGAGTTTACACAGGTAAGCATTTGTCCATACAGTTTTCCTTGTGTTACTGAAAATCAGTATAGATACACTTTTGGTGGCAGATTTCACAAATGGCTGTAAAATTCAAGAAACCCAGGGATCTTTTTGCTTTTTCATACTACAGAATTTTATAGTCTCTCCATCATTTCCAGTGAATTAGTTGGGAGTAGAGAAATCAACGATACTTGTATTACTTCCATAAAATATTAATCATTGTTTCTGGGTATTGTCGTGAAGTTCTACTGTACAAAAGAACTCATCATTCATCTGCATTTGTGGGTAAAATTTAACATTAGCATCTCCAGAAACTAACTCCCAAAAGATCCACAGGTCTCTGGCTCTCACTAAGGCACAGCTATTACAGCATTCATCTCATGGCAAAAATAATGATTTCACACATTAGGAAACTCAATTTACATTTCAGAAAATAAATCTTCATATGATTCATACTTCTTCATATTTCTTTTTGGCCCTGCCACAGAGCTAAGTCCTATTAATTACTGACTTTCCTGGACTAGCATGCAGAAAGAGATCTTAAAACTTAACTCCTACTACATTTCAAAGCTCCATGGCTTCTCCAGAGATGACTTCTTAGTGCAATTAAGATTTTTTAAACCTGAATATTTTATCTGCCTGAAATTGCCCACTTTTAGAAACAGGTAATAATTTCCAATAGCAGAAACCTAGGCTTTGCTGGTAGGTTTTGTCATTGAAAATTCTATCACGAGAGCCCTATTTGTTGTTTCATTGTCAAAAAGGGCCTTAAGCATAATCAGATAGAGATCTATCAGAAATACCTTCTTATTTTTCTTTCTCAAAAAGCACTTGTGGTGGCAGTTTAGCATTCAGTTACCCAGCAATTCTGGTGGTAAATCTATTTTTGTGAGGAAATGATCTTGCTATACACTTTTGTAAAGTGCCAGCATCAGTACAACTCTGAGTTCAATTCCAGATTCATCATAAGCAAGGGTAAAGTAGTTGTGTTAACAGCAAGCATGCAATAAAATTACTTGGTAAGTCCTCAGACTCAGAATTACAGTCATAACATGGCAATGGGAGGTAGCGTAGAAGGTGATACATGAAGAAATATAAGCACCTCTGTTAAGCACAAGCTAGCACTGGCATGCTGAAGAAAGATTCACAGAAGGACAGCATATGTGCCTGAAAAGGCTTTCCATGGATCCAGATACAAACTTTCGTAAATGCTGGAAATCCATGGGTAAATCAAATGCTTACTGATTTACAAAGCCGTGGCAGCTACTATGCTACATATCTGGTCAATACAGTTCCAAGGAATACCAGTGAAGTTCAGAGTTTCATTTCAGGGTACTTAGACTGACAAGAGCTTTAGATGGTTCCTGGATTTCTTTTTATGGCATCAAATCCAGTTGAACATAATCTCTGGAATATCTACTAGTGTTTATTCAGTTTTATTCTCCTCCTGTAGTTTTATAGCCCCCATTAAGGGAAAAAAAAAAACAACTACCAATTTTCCATTCCCTCAGAACAAAGCTTTTCCAAATTTCCTCTTGCTGTGCTTCAAATCTATCCAAATTATTCATAAAGCAACCTTGAAATAGAGAGAAACTCTGCCTCAGCATTAAGTTAGTGTTATTTGCAGTCAGGTAAATCAACTCCAGTTTGAAAATAAACCCTTAACAGATCCAATAGGCTGGGTAATAGAAAAGAAAGGCAAAATACTCTACAACAGTCTATTAAGGAGGTTCAAAAGCTTGTTTCATTTTTATGTTTTGGAAAGTTGCTGGTATATATCCAAACAAATTTTGCTTGTATGTATATGAAGCTGATGAAGGTTAAACCTACAGTGTATGAACACTTAAACTGTTGGTTGCTTGGAAACTTCATGTATAGGGTCTATCAGGCTCTAAAAAAATCTGTATTGTATAAGCAGACTCAGTTGTATTTTTTGGGAAAACATTAAAAAAAAAAAAAATCAACTGAATAGTAAGAAAAAAATGAAAGCCGGTACGTAGTTGAAGTCCAAATTTAGGATGTTTGCTCAAAAATGTAGCATTGGTTCTACGGTAAAACACACAAAGAAAAGCTAAGAAATACATCTTCTGTTAGTGACATAAAAGGAGACCTGCAGATTGCTTCTGCAATTTTCAACAAGTGAATAGTTATGTGCCAAGTGAGGTGAGCTGCCTATATGGCACATATTTAAAAAAGGAACACGTCATGGAAATACCAATATTATGAGATCACCTTTTTTCTTTTCTTCCCCCCCCCAACTTTAAAAAGGAAACGAAGTAAAACCATTGTACCGGTTTTCTGTTAGTCCCAGAATTTTTTCTGAAAAACCATCATGCAACCAGTTTAGCTCTGGCAAAATAGAAAATAAACTGGAAAAAAAATTCAGAGAAAAAAAACAAGACTAAATTGACTAAGTTAAGGTTTATAGAATAAAATTAAAGTATCTCTATGGTTTTTGTACAAGAAACCAAGGAAGCAAGCAAAATACGACAGTCTAAATATATGAGAGACTTAAAAATTGAAGGGGAAATGGTAATCAGAAAATCCTAATTAGGAACACTGATATAAAGTTCAGAGGTACACACACTTCCTAATAATGAAATTGAGGGAATTCACTGTCAGTTGATATAGCTCCTTCTGCCATTAAAACTACTTAAAGCAAAGCAAAAAGCAAAACCACATTAATGTGGGCAAAACACAAGATGTGTGATGGACCCTGTAATTCTATACTTCACAAGAACACAGGCTATGACTTCCAACACACAGCTCTCAAGTCTGCCTTGAAAGAGATCTTTGAGGGCTGGTTCTGAAGGAAAGAATAGTTCAATGATTAAATTAACCTTGTTTTCACATATCTCATCTTCTACAAACCCGTGGCAGCTTGGATTCACATTTGTATTGAGAGTTTTGTTGGAACCAGAAGTGGGATTACAAAACCAGAAGTAGGTTTTTAGCTGTAATACCATGTCTTTTGCCTCTGAATACCCTGTGGATGGAAAGAGCTGTAATAAATAGCACAGAATGTTCCAAAGGCTGGTAGCAATGAAAAATGTCATGGGTCTTTTTTTTTTTTTTTAAATCCTGCTTGGACTAAGCTTTGTAAGCACAGACAAAAATGCGAGCAAGTCGCAGCTAATTCAGATACAAGTAGATTTCAACTCCAAACTGAAATGCAATGGAGTTCTGTTAAATTCTGAAGCAAGGCAACTTCCTTTCTGTAACTGAAGCAATGGGAACAGATCACAGTAGGACAGACAATATGCAGAACTAAAATGCAGTTTGAAAATTTTCACATAAAATAATTTGTTTTAAGATTGAAGAAAAAGTATTCAAAAATTTCCTGGAAAATAGTTTTGAGAGCTCCACAGGTAACTCTATGCTGAGAAAAAAAGAGGAGACATCACCAGTGCCCTGCATCAGCACTTCCAAAAATGTACAGGTGGCCAAGTGTTCAATACTCAGAAGTTATCTCCAGCTCTAGGACTTTGTCACTCCCATTTTCATTACCTGCTAGCATTGAGATGCCACAGACTTCCCAATTCTCTTCAAAGATGCTTAAGAAATAAATTCAACAGCATTCACCTCAAAGACTTAGGCAGGCTGACAGTAAATAGCGCCCCATGCTGCAGTTATAGTGTTTTTTTAAATAAAAATATATTAAAAGTATATAAATGAAAACTTTACTAACAAGATAAAACTTGGATTATGTATTGCTGCCTCTGAATTAGTAGTGTTTCTAAAGCAGAAACTATAACTAGAAGGTTAGAAAAGTTATGGAAAAAATGACCTTTCCATTGAAAAAAATCCACTGGCTTATTTTAGAAATTATTTAACTGGCAGTTGCTACACTTGGCCTTTTATCTGTTCCACAGCATAAACTCTGACGGTCTAACACACTCTTTCTTCCTTCCTTTCACTGCTGGCCAGTTCAAAGTGTGCATTTTCTACTGACTGTGTAATTCTGTTTTGGACTGATGTCATGGCTGCCACTCCACCAGACCCATTAAAAATATAAAACATACACATCTAGAACTTCAGCTGTTATCCAAACCAGAAACATGTGATTGCAGAAGCAAGCTATACCACCTTATAAATGGGTTTTGTTGTACAGCATCTTGTTTACTGAGAAATGCTGTAGATTCTTAACTAAAAGTACACACAGTTTAAGAGCATTTGAACTCCAGAAAGACAACACTATGCAGCATTACAAGAATACCAGATTCCCCCCCAGGCTTCTCTGATTGCAACTGTAACCATAAAAATATAAAAATTTGATGTAACCATAATACCTAGCAAAAGCACCCTTCTACTGACATGCTCTTATGCAGTTCTATTCTAATTCACTGTTACACAAGAATAAAGGGTGACAACACTGCTGCTTGAAAAACAGCTTAAGTAAGGCATCGTAGGCAGAATGAAAATACAGAAGAAAATGCAGCATTCCTTCAAGATGGCATCTCCTAGGGAATGCTGCACAAAAGGAAAAGAAAGAGTAAAGGCATGTTAAAAGTGTACCTGATGATGCTGGTCAGAAGATGAGTCGCCAAACAAAAAATTTTCATGCACAAACCACTAATTTCACAGCACGTGCATATTTGAGAAGGGACAGGCAGAAATAACTCAAAGGCATGCTTTGGCAAATGCTTAATGAATATGCTTCCTTTCCTCTTAAAAAAAAACATGGCATAGACATGAGGTTCTGCACTTTGTCATAGCAAGGCCAGGTAACAGATAAATACAGAAGAGCTTTAGTTTTGATTTATGAATCAGAAGATCAGCAGAATTTCTGAAAAAGAAGATTGCATATGTGGTACTAAAACTGTCAGAACTAAGGAACTGCTAATAGTTCTAGAAAAAACTTTTATTAACACTATTTCTGTCAATGATCTTGCCCAAATATACACAGGCCTACATAACTAGGCTTTGGACTTGGGTGATGCCAGCTAATTAATGTAACAGTGGAAAAGTCAGCAAGGTTAACTATTTATCTAGTTTTCCTCAGAATGTAGAGTACATCAGCTCAAGCAAAAGCCAGTGAGAGGTTAGAGAAAAATATATAATTCACTACTCATCCACAGAAGCATCAACAGATGCTGATGAAGAACTACAAATTCTCAAGCCTGACAATGAAAAGCTGCCTGAGTCAGATGCAGAAAATGCGTGAGTTCTTAATTTCTGAAATTTCTGAAAAAAACTGTTCATGGTGAGGTAGCGGCTTTTAACAATGAAAATCATTACAAGAAAACAAAATTTTACATTTTCATACGGAAATATTTAATGTTCTTATTAGCTAAGTCAACACATGATATCTCAGACACCTGGACGTGGACGGGTAACAGGTCAGAACGGAGATCTTGATAAAAACTACCTATAAACTCGTCTTCAGTTTTGTTAACATAAATTTTAAATATTTATGCCTGACTTGCATTGTATAAACAAACCAACCTATCCGCAAGTCAACTTTCTGACAAAATGTTTTTCAAAAGAGGTTCAAAACATACCAATGCTAATTCACCTAGGAGTGGAAGCTTGCCATATACTTTCTCTTCCCATCCATCTCAAACACGTTAGGCAAAAATAATAGTCCAGACAGTAGTGAAAATTTTTCTTTTGCTACAGCAACTTAAAGAAACAATCACCTTTAAAAAATGGCTGTAAAGATGTACACAACAGCAGTAGTCAGAAGATACCCTAGACAGCAGAACTGAAGGTACTAGCAAGGACAGATGATTTGCTACCTCTGGTTGTGTCTGTCTTTGGTGGGAGATGCACTAGTATAACACTTTCTTAGATGTACCTTCTTAGGAGCACACCCACTTGTGATGCCAACTACATACATCACACACCTGAACAATGTTTAATAAAAGGCAGCAGTAACTGTACTACCCCAAGTGTCAAAGTCCCACTTGGAGGAAAGTATAATTCTCTACTGCAAGTGCTGATGTGCACGGGGAAAAAGACGTGGCTCACAAGTCCTCATGATTACGTGGGACTGATATGTGTAAGGGAAGGGGTAAAGCTTCAGAGATATCCAGAGAACTGTTTAAATTATACAACTAACTTTTCTGAATTATTGCCAGTAAGTGCATTAGACTGAGAACATTCCAATGCCATACTGCAAGCTACTTAACAAGCTACTTCGTTTTCCTTTCAGCCCTCCATTTCCTTTTCCTCCATCCTCTTTCTCCATGAAGAAAAGAGATGGTCACTACAGTGTGCTTTCAAATACTTAGGGTTGAAGTATTAATATTTCCTTTTCCTTGCTTTCATCACTTCCTGGAGGAAAAAAAAAAGTCACACCAATGCACAAAGCCTGTGACCTGACACAGGCAGAACACACACAAATCAAAGTGTTCTAATTACACTTTTAAAGCAACACATTTCAAAGCAAGGATATCTTAAAACTCTGATGACTACATTTACATCGTATTTTGTCATCCTAAAACTGTAATTACTTTTTTTTCTCTAGAGGAAACCTTCATACAGCAATTCTTAACTTAATAAATGTGAAAATATCACTATGATTTTTCTTCTGCTCTTGGGGGTGTTTTTTTAATTTTTGGTTTGGCATGAATAATGTAATCTTTACAGTTCAGATGCCATGGTGTCTTGCAGTTTAAAAAGTTTATTGATTAGCCTTCAATAATTAATCTTATAAAGTTAATAGCTTCAGTGATTTTTAGTCAACTAGGGGAAAGAACACAGGCACAGTTTAAGCTGAAATTATCATGTGTGTCACATGACAAATTCCATCCTTAATGCTATTAACCAGGGAACATCCAATGTTTTGTGCAATAGAAAGGAAAGCAAGTGCTGACAGATACTTCTAGAACAGCGTCAGATAACAAAAATGAGGGAAGATTTGGCAACCAGTCATGTTTATTCTGCCTTTCCACTCCTGACAAATGCTGTTGCCACTTCTTTTCCAGAGCAGTAGTAGACCATCTAGCACTTCAGCCAGCAAAGAATAAAGTGAAATTACTGCTGGGCTGTTATTTCAGGGGTACTTGCTGACCAGTATGTTGCAGAGAGCTACATTATGATAAACACCCTACAGATTCCAAAGTTGCCCATTATATGTCACATATAACGAGATGGCTAAAGACTGGAGAGAACCCAGGCACTAACTGGATAACGCAGCACATGGATCTTTATTAACTTACCAGTTCTCTGCTATTAAAAAACAGACCTTAGAACACAAAGCTAAACCCTTCTGGTCCCATTAGTGAAAGGCACAAACATAGACAAGAGCCAAGATAATACAGATTTTTTTAGATATTAAGTTCAAACTATCAGATAGATGATCTGGTTTCAATATATTTTTTTAGAGCAGTACTAGCTAAGTTTGCAAGAAATAACAACCAAATAAAACAGAAGACTGAAAAGAATCCCCTATGGAGTCAAGGAGATACACTCCATCAGCACATTTAGAATTTCTCAACTACCTCATGGTAGCTCCAAAAGACAGAAAAATAGCTTGCAGTTAGAAAATATTACTACCCTTATGAACACTGAAAATGTTGTTCAAAAAGAATGACAGAATGTGTGTTTAGTTTACTAGAAACAAACAAGAATGATGAAACAGAAATTATTTTTAATCTCACTTTTAAAAACAGAATGATGGACCAAATATCCTGTCACCAACAATAACCAACAGCAGGTGTCAGGAGGTAATCACGTGCATAGGTCCTATACCTATGCTGATATTTTCCTACCTATATATATGTATATACCTAACCTATACAGATATTTTCCCACTATCTAGTCATCTGAGATAGAACTGGTCATTGTAGGTGACTTTAACCACCCAACCTACGTATGTGTAATGTGACTGAAAACAGTGACATGCACAACTATATTTAGCATTCTGTATTTTACTTCTAGAGCTTTGAACCAAGAACAATTTAAATATCAGCAAAAATTATCATTCTTAAAGACCAAATAGGACACATCTATTTTCATTTATTTTGAATAAATGTCCCAGGAATACAAAACAAAGCCATTCTTTTAGGTATCCAATACTTAAAGTGTCCTTCATAAAATGCCACATTTTCAGAAAGCAGCATAGGGGATTAAAAGAAAATAATCCCACTACCAACCAAAGCCAGATGGAAGCAAGAATGCAAAATATTTGCGTTAAGAGCATTTTGCTGGAAAATCCCAAACCTCTCTGCAAAAGTGCAAAGTTTGGTGCTCATACATTGCGTTTGTGAACTACCAAGATTATCTAAATATTTTAGTGAAGAGCCCTGCAACATGAAAAAAGTCATGTCATGAGGATGGCTGTGCAGTATACTGTGTTGCTCCTCCTGAAATTTCTATACTTTCTCTTCTGCATTTCTGCTTGCAAGCATATCCCATAAAACTGCCTTTACAACTGAACTAGTCTGAACTTCACAAGGTATAAATTACGTTTGTTTTCAATTTGCCTCCTGAATACACTTATTCTAGCACTACTGCTGTCATTCTGCAGATGCAAATCCAGTTTAGAGGACTGGAGTTACTCCCATTCCCACCTTTTAGGATACCATCTCCAGTATCAACCCCAGTTGTACACCACAATTTATATTGCTAAATGCTGTATAGTGCCGTGAAGCCAAAAGAGCTTCACAGAGCGATCAACAATATTTACAAGTACCAACCCTTACACCAAAGTTGAGCATAAAAGAGCTGAAAATTAACGTTTATATATCTATTTGTAATCTTAAATTTTAAACCCTGGTTCTCAGAAGAGGTGGATCATGTATATTTCCCAGTGAAGATAGGTGGTTGTGAACACACTCAGAATTGGGAAGAAAAGTATCCCTTGATATGGCATTACATTAAGTGCTTGGAAGATGCTAGCTTTGCCCTGTTCAGTGCAGGAAATTATTCTGTATGTCTCTCGATTATTCAAAATATGCAGAAATCTTTGTTTTCTAAAAATATTATAATGTTTATACTGATTTTTGAATAAGACCTCAGAAAATAATAGACGACAATCAAACTCCCCCCACACACACTGTTACAGTCACTAATACAAATACCTATTTTGTGGTATAGCTAAAACATCAGGATAGCTTATTGAGCAGGAATATAGATCTTCTCTTTTTCCTACTAAAAGCCCATAAATTATTTTGATTAATAATGTGTCACAGATTTGCTTGGCTGTTCTAACATCATGATGGAATGCTTTTTCCGCTATAACTAGAAAAAAGTTATTCCTGTTCAGCAGATGAATTATTACTTTGCTTTCCTCTAAATAATTGGCTTTGAAATGGGTTTAGGCAACACCTTAAAAATAATGGGGGTTGGATACTACTTTTACTCTCTAGGAGGGTCAGTTCTACTAGACATCACTCTGAGTAAACACTGGAAACAGAATCACACTGCAAGAAGCTCAAAATAACTAAAGCTAAAATATTAAATAATAGCTTATATGCCCAAGTAATCTGTATGTAGAATACTGCTAAACTAGAAGTTTCACCACTCAGAGAAGGTGGGATATGTAATGACTGATGTAGGTAAGAAATACCTTTACAGAATACATGTTGTTAAAGTATATACATTAACCGGTGTAGCTCTAGGCTCCCAATGTATGTTCATATCACAGTTTTACCTGCAAGCAAAACATAGCAGTCTGATGTTTCTTTTTTCAATCCACAGATAATTTGTTATCATTCACAAAATAAAAAAAGGAACACAACAGATTTGCAGCTAGAGAACTACTAACTGCTGAATGCCGTTCTTGTTAACAGCTACTTTCACCTCAGAAGGACTTAATGTAGGAAACACAGAGTAATGCACACCTGGAAGGAGCTAATTTATATAGAACGAGATACAGGCTTTGCCCTTCTCCTACCTAAACACCATACTCTTAAGTTCAAATACTTTGGCACTTATGTCTCAATACAGACCAAGAAGTGGTGTACTTCTCCAAGCAAAATGTTTTGTCTTGGAGAAGTAATCTTTCCAAGTTTCAGCTGTTCTCCTAAAGGCTGAATGGAAACATACACAATTCAGGCTTCTCCATAGATTTTGGCTGGTGCTTCAACTTTTATGGTACTTTTATTTTTCTTAAAATTAAATCCATAGTCTCAAGACTCTTAACTACACAGTGTCTGTAGACACTCCTCAAATTTTCTAAGACTGAGAACACTGTCATGTGGAAATGACTAAAAGGAATTGATTCAGGTTTTATGGAAGACTGTCTTGAAGACCTCTTTCTTGAGCAGTTAGTAATTGCTATTTTCTTTCCTTTAAAAAATATGATGTCACATTCTGGAAAGCGGATCCTGTGTTTGCCAGGGGACAGGCTTAAAAGAAAAGTTAAGTCTTTAGGCAAAGGGCAAGTTATTCCCAACATTTTCCTTACTTAAGGTAAGGTCTCCTTGAACCAAAGAACATGACTGGAAATTAGTTAAAGGACACTGTTATTTTCATGAAAGGGAGGCAGAACACTAAGTAGTTCATTCAAAACAAAAATGCCACTGTTTTGTTTTCAATTAACTGATCAACATAAATCTTACTTAACAGCTGGGTATGACATTAGGCTCCAGTGACTCCTCTTTTCTATGCCAAAGCATCTTCCAGAGTGTGGGGAGGATGACTTAGGAGATGACTTCATGCAAACTCACTCAATCAGGGCTGTCTCCTGAATCCAAAAACAGGAGCTAGCAAAAAGAAAGCAGAGAAAAGGATTTTGAAACCATGTAAATAGATAAAGGTGAACTAAACCAAGAGGAAACAGTATAATCTGATGCACATTCCCTAATATACGAAACAGGTGTACTCTTCCTAAAGGTCAAACACCCTAGCACCTGCTGTGGTGACTGTTTATTGAGCAGCTATCAGTATCTATACAGTGTATATTTAAACATATATCCTATTGCTGTACATAAATTATAACTTCCTCACACTCACATTCTGAGACCTAATTTATTAAACACCACTGTGTAACATAAGGTGCTCAACAGTTACCTCAGTGGAAAAAATGATTAAATTATTCCTCTGCCTGCTTCTCCCTCAGCCCACTGCCAGAAGGCCAGGCAGCTGCCCAGGGGGAGCGTACAGCAGTCACATACGTTGATCAGAGGAGACTGACTCAGAGGAAGCTCTATGGGAGCAGAAACAAGGTCACGCTCTCTTGACAGTCACAGAGCAGTTAAACTGGTGTCCATCCCTCCGAGGTTCTCTGCTTTAGCAACTCCATACCTTAACAGTTTGAACAGGAACCAAGATTTCTAAGGCCAACCAAGATGAAAAAATAAAAATAAACACCACTAAAACCCACACAACACACAGAAAGAAGCTGTGCAGAAGTTATTCTTCTGCCTCCTTTCTGTCTTCATTCATTTTCAGGTATTTCATATTAGTCCTCCTAGCCAAAGAGTGTCCCACACCTTCATTCCCTCCTCCTGTCTACCTCATACAAGTTTTTAACAAATTTAGACCACACAAGACTTCAGCTTTTGATTTTACTTCTTATTTCTTTGCCTTTTCAAACAAGAAAATACTGTTGCCAACGTTCAGGCAAACAGGTCTTCTCTGTCAATATCAACCTTCTTACCTGAAAGAATATGCCTTACCAACATCATGCCTGCTCTTAGTTTTAGTTTCTTTAAATGCATACATTTAAATTGACTTTACCCTTTTGATGCAGTGATGCAGAATATTCTGCAGCTGCCACCCATCTTTTTTCTCATTAATCATGATGCCAGTCTCCACTATCTGCAAACTTTGGTAATATGCACTACAGGCATTACTAAACAACCTGTCTCTGCCTCTTCTTTCCAGATTTATCTGCTGCAAGACAATGCTTCAGTTCAGTACAGCCACATTCGTCAAATCAGCATAGTGAGTTTCAGCATTTATGAAAGTTGCTCTCAAAGAACAGAAGGGCCTCAGTATCACATATGAAATGACTTGGAAAATACATCTGTTAAGATAGATGCACCATGAGACAGTAGCATTAGTGCCAAGCAAAAAAAATAGACCAAATCAATTATAGATAAAAATGTAGTTTAATAATGAATTAAATAACTTAAATTGAGTAACAATTAAAAATTCTCATCACATGCCACTTGTACATCAGAACTGAAGATGCAATTATTGAGTTAGTTCAATCTTCACACTTTAAACTTGTTTCACATGCTTAGTAGCCCACTTTTTAATGTAACTTCTGTTTGAATTACAAAGCCATTTTATAGATAAAATGCAACTGCATTCTTTTTTTCACTGCATAATTCCCAGTCAAAACATTTCCAGCACTTCCATTTCTAAAGGAATGACCTAATAAAAGCATCTGAAAACAGATGCTTTCCATATTATCTTCAGAGGAAAAGGCCTGGTAAGCACTCAGTCTGTATGACACTGCCAGTGGCAAAGTCCTTTCCTAAAAAGGATTATCACCGAACTCTCCCTCAGATAATTTCACGTTACTCTATTGCTTCATCCACTGGCAATATAGAAATAAACCTCTGTAAACCTCTATCTGTTCTCCCATTCAGGGTAAACAGTACCTACATCATAAACAACTTGTCCTTTTTAATGGAATTGCAGCATGGTTGCATGTGATTCTATGATTATTCAGTGCAAACTGAAAAGTTAGATGTTCATACTTCGTGCTGCAAGATGATTGCTAGTGAAAAACCTTTGGGAGGGATACAAAGACCCTGACAGAAGAGTCTGTCTTTGCTGCCAGGAACATGTTCATTTTGTTATCTGTGAAAGATCACGCTGGTAATTTCCACTCTAGAATTTAAAAGTGCTCTTTTTTCAGAGTATATGTGTCTTTATGGCTAATGATGTGGGAGCCAATGGTGAAAACTAGGAACTCTGATTTCACCTGCACAGCACAGACAGTTGGCACTACAGTATTTCTTTAACTGCCTCCACAGATTCTCAAAGGTCTGGGTTAGTTACCATCTCTAGAAAAAAAGTCAAATGGAAGTAATTCAGTTTCATGCCCTTTTAGTCCTTTGTACTTATGCTGATCCTTCACCCCAAGTACAAACTGCTTCTTGGTGTGCTGATGACAGGCCATAAATATCCTTTCTGTATCTTGAGCTTAGTCTTCTCAGATGCTTTCACAGGGGACACAAAGGGAAGGACGTTCCTCATTGTTAAGTCTCAAAGGTTTCAACCTAGGGCCTGCCTCTTCAGACTGTAATTATAGTTTACAATGTTCAGCTTTGAACATTTGTCTTTCCCTCTTTTTCCGAAGCCTCACCTTTTCCCCCAAAATGTACTCTTCTGTTCAGGATCTCCTATGAATTCCTGGTGTGCTTAATGAGTCAGAAAGCTGTAATATCACTTACATGCTCTGTTCACCTATTGCCTTTTCAATATTGTGAAAGGAAGAGGCTCTGTCTTCACACTGTCTTGCTTTGCTGTCTTGACTCCCCCTCTACTTTTTCTACATTACTTCTTTTGCTGCTGGAAAACTCAGCTGTCCTCTAGCTTTCAAAATCACCATGAGAAAAAAAAATAATCTAGTCAACAAAACTCTTGTCCTTGAGAAAGCTGGTTTTCATCTTTGTATACCTAACATTAACACGCCTCTTTGGAATCGAGCATAAAATATTAAATACATTTGAAGGAAATGCTTCACATATACACCAAAAGCTATTTTTCAGCTTGAAGTTTTGAAGTAAAATTATTATTACATATGCCTCCACAAATAAGAAATGAAGTCAAAGATTTAGTGATTTTATTTTTTTTTTCCCCAAGATTATTCCATTTTAGTTTCAGGCAACTGTGTTTTTGACATCTGGACATTCTGGGTCAAAGCAGACTCTGTACTGAAAGCCTGTGTAATCTGAAGTATGACAAAGTAAGTATAAAACTTATTCCTTTGGACTTCCAAGGCAGCAAATAGCCTAGATTGAAACTGAAGTGCACATAGTACCTTTCAGAGATAAATATTTTTGTTGATTTCAATCCATATCAAACAGAGGGGTTTGTTACACAACTTCCATTATTTATTCCATTTTATTTAGGCTCATGTCTCAGTTTCTTATACACGCCTATAAATCAATCAGTACTCCTGCACACACCCATAGCAGATTCACAACTCCAACAACAAGAGGGTGAGAAATCTTTCCTAAGACATCAAAACATGTACTTAAAAAAAAGAGAACAAGAAAGATTATCCAACTAACCAGTTTGTGCCAAATTCTTGCCTACTACACACAATAAGCAAGGCCCACTAGTGTGATGAAAACAAAAATGTTTTTTGTTACAACATTACAAGAGTGACACTCAGAAATTACCTTTCATCAGTTAACATTCAATCAGCTTCAAGCAACAGAAAATAGGAACAACCTGCAGCACTGCCCATAGAAATAGTTTAGTAACAAATAGCAGCATCCAAGTAAAAGTAAACTGTATGAAATTTCACCCAAACCATGCAATATGGTGATAAGAGGAACAACAATCTTTTAGAAACCCCTAGGCCTAACATAACAAGGCTAAACACAATGTAACAGAAACCTAACAGAGAAACAATAGCTCTACAGAGACTGGACATGAGGCAAATTGGGGTGTCTTTGTCTTGCAAGCTGGGAAAGCAGAAGGTTCCACCAAATGAAGAAAGAGCTACATGACTTTTGCTGAGTAGCAGTACAAAATGACAATACACATGCTCAAGAAATTAGGTCAAGAAGCTGACCCTGGGGGGGCACCGGGCCATGAATACCCCCAGGGAGCTCTCGAGACCCCTGATGAAGACTCTCAAATACCAAAGACAAGACTGCCA
This sequence comes from Pampusana beccarii, assembly GCA_013399365.1. Classification (NCBI taxonomy): domain Eukaryota; kingdom Metazoa; phylum Chordata; class Aves; order Columbiformes; family Columbidae; genus Pampusana; species Pampusana beccarii. The sequence continues at coordinate 602,568 of VWYH01007424.1, read as the reverse complement.
GCAAGGAGCGGGGTTAAGTATATAATTTATGTTTAATGCATTAACTAAGCAGTAGAAACAAATGAATATGCAATAGGCATATGTAATAAATAAAAGAAGTGTGAATCATGTGCATGCTTGACTAAAGGAGCACTCCGAGCGTCCGGCGCACTGCAATAAAAGTGCCTGCTTTTTAACACTTTCAAAACAGTGTTAAGGAGTCTTTTTGCTGACTTTTTGGTATCAATGGTATTCTCTTACACCATTTGCCCTTTTTTTTTTTTAATGTAAAACATCTAAATTGAAACCTCATAATCCATAAAGTTAACAGTTGGTTACATCCATGGGCTTGAAGCAAACCATTCAAACAAAATGCAGGTGTAAGCAAATTTCAGCATTTGCCATAAGGCTGCCTGAAGCCTGGCTTTCTAGATCTGTACAGGAAACCTTTGTTGTATTTGGCAGCTCCTCTCTTGTGGCGCTCTCAGGATTTTTTTGGCTACAGACAGAATTGCTCAATATGGGAAGACGACTTAGCCAAAAAAAGTCAGTTGCAGATACCTCTGCTATTTTACTCTGACAACCTACGTTATTTTGAATATTTCAAAGGCTATGCATCCTCTAGGACAAGATTTAATACTGCAAACTAACCTTTGGTCCTGCTCCTCAGACCTGATAAGTTACTTAACAGAACAGATTCCACAGAAGTCATCATGTGGCTAACAAACAATACATCTTATACAGAAAATAGGTACTTCTCAAACTCTCTGCCTTGCCAGCCAAGTACTTTAGTTCCTCATATACCATCATGTAAGAGACCAAACATTTCCGATTCCTTTTTCTCCTGCACGCAGAAGTGCCTGGAAGCACTGCAGTAACAATATACACCGTCTCTGGAGGAAGGGAGGGCCTCAAATTGCTCAACAGCTAGTCTGCTGCCTGACCAAAAAGAAGATTTTAACTGCTCTGGCAGGAGATCTGTCTGGCCTTTCACAGCCAGTAACCATGAGTTCCCCTAAATGGTGACAGCTGCAAGTCTTAGGGAAGAGGGGAGACAAAATATTTATCCACAAATGTCAAATATAATCTTGTTTAATCATCTTCAATATAGGAAATACCTGCATGATATCTCAATATAACTGATAAAAGTAGGCACATGGCAGAATCTTACTACAATTAAAGGCCATAATACCTCAGGTATCGATAAAGAAACTATCCAAAATTTGGAAGAAAATAATTTGGAAATTAAAAAGTTTAGTATTCCAAGCAAGAAAGGTATAGCAGTAGCACAGTAAAGACAAAGGGCTTCAGTAAAAAACACCCCACACCACCAACACATTTCATAGAATCATAACTCATTTAACACGGTTTTACTGCCATTTACAAGCAGAATAGCACTGAAGACAAGGCAAAGCATATTACAGATCTTGAAGTGAAACTGGCATAGAACACATCACAAGAATTTATATGAATTACCTAAAGAGGGTGGAATAAAAGTTGAAGTAGTAAGGTCAAACTGAATTCTGCCATGGAAACCCTAATAGCTTGAGGATGTATTCATTTGCCTAAAGCAAGCCATTAATTAAATACACAGTCAAGACAGGAGAATGCAGTAAAAGAAAAAATGATATGGAACAAGCACAAATAAGCTAATAATTCCAATTAAAAACTTTGGAGGAAAAGGATCGGAAGGAACAGGTGTCACAGGAAGATTCTCACAGGAATAACCAGTATGCAAAAAAACAGGTAAATCAGATTAACATTAATTTTACCACAATGTCCACAGAATTTTAATTGGCATGAACCAACCCAGATGTCCTAAACCAGTACAACTTGAGGTGTTTATTCATAAAAACAAGACATTTTAGTCCAACAGAAAGAGAGCAAAACTAGATTAAGAATAATTTGGAACGGGAGGCTGACTTAGTGCTCATGAATACCGAGGTACCCCAAATAAATGCTTTAATTCCACAGTGTGTTTTCCCCCACAAGTAGTTTCTTTTACAGTGCAACCTCAGTTTCTTTCTGCAGGAATACATTTCAAGGCTGTCACAAAATAAGTCCACAAGTTAATGCAAGTACTTATGCTGGAATCCTCCAATAAGACCTGCCACCATCTGAAGTCAGCAAAGATGTCACTACTTCTGCCTGCAAAAATATGGCGCTATCCTTATTAGTTCATTGGAACAATACCTTCTTTCTATGTTATGAAATCAGCTGGAGTTCATTACCACACAGTTTTTACTCTGTCAGTGACGCGCAAGTACACTGTGTAGATCCGGAGCACGTTCTGCCAACATAACAGAGGCTCCAGAAAAAATCTGCCAATGTAAGCTAAAAAACATTAACAACACACATGAAAGTAACAATTCCTGTAGGCAACATGAGCCTAAATCCAAAGATAATCTTTGCTCCATCAGCTACCAAGTTCTAGTAAACTTTAGGAAAGGGTATGTAAAGTTATGTAATGGATTAATATGTGCATACTATTTTACAGGATCCTTTAGCAAGAATTAGTGCCTATGAGTTAGGAATCTGAAAAGAACAGGCATGCAGCAGTACAACTGAGCAACTGTGTCTGCATTATCATGCCTAAACCACACTTTATGCATTCACACAAACTGTTGCTTGCATGTAAGCTAGGAGATACTCTCCTGTTTACTTATGCTTGTCAGTGCAATACACTTTAAAATCCAAAGCTATTCCATGATGTCTGACTGTTGTTTCTAATAGCTAAAAAGCTCCGGTTCAGAATACATCATGGTTTAAGGTGTTCATGTTGTTTTTCTCCTGCTACTTGAAGCAGCAGCATTTACTCAGAATAATAAAAACATTGTGCATTAAGAGACTCCACACAGCTCTGAAATAAACAGCAAATTTGGACTCACTCTCACCTCTGACATCCTTCTCTCAGTAGAGATCATGGTTAACAACCACCTGGCAACAAAACAGTTTTCCCTGCTATGAAACCTAATACAACTGTTCAAAAAATGCACTCCACAGCTGCTGCAAGAGAAAAACCCAAACCTTACCAATAGGCATCTGGACTTGGCCCTTGGAAATAATTTGGGAAACTAGTTTTTCCTCAACCTGAATATACTTCTAGAGTTCTGTTGGCATTGTTTATCTCAGAGCAGACCTGTAAATGGGAAAGGGTACATTACTTTTAGCAAGCATCAGCCCATGTGTGTCAGACAAATGGCAAGGCATGAAAGAAAGATCAGTGCACACTGCAGGAAGAAAGCAGAGGAACATTTCTCATAAGAAATGTGTGCATGAGAGGAAAAAACAGGTAAACCCTACTAATTGCCCTATCAGAAGAGGGGAAGTGGGTCATGACTATATTGCATGACTTGGGACAGGACACCCTCCAGTTCTGCAGCATCGCTCTGCGACCCTTTGAGGCCCCTCTCAGAGTTCTCTCCCATTAAAGATAACCATCTCTCTTTAGGAATATTTTTTAAAGGAATGAAAATACTGAAAAAATAAGAGTCTATGTTTGCTTTCTGAATTGCTTCTCAAAAAGTAGTGCAGATAGTCAATCCTAATAAACAAATGCAAAGAAGTACAATTTTTCCCCATGAGTTCCAAGTTTTTACAATGAGACTTTTCACAAAGACACTAAAAGCTGCACCAAGACCCCAGTTCTCTTTGGCCTACTTCTTCACAGTCACTGGGTGCAAAATCCACTGCTGGGCCCTGTTCTTGCTGGTTTCAACAGGAATGGTATGGGATTTAAAAAAAACGAGTGATTATCAGTAGTAGAAAAGGAACACAAGTCAGATGGAAAGAGAACAGTAAAGCTTACAATCTGTTGCTTTGTGGCTGGAAACACTAAGGGCAGGAGAATACTGTTTACGCACAGTAATGCATAGTTACAGCTGGTTTGTATCAGGGAAACGGCTGTGAACATTTGTTAGACTATAAGCACAGAGTTCCTAAAAGACTGAGAGTCTCTCCTTTTGATCCAGAATCTTTTTGTAAATATTGCAGTACTCACCTTCTGTAGCTGAACAAAGCTTGGTTTCCTTTGCTAGTGGTAAAGAAAAAAAACCACCAAAACCCAACTTCAAAGACATTATGGAACAGGACACACTATAGATTCAGCAGCTGCTTGAGGTAAATAAACTCACATGGCTCATTTGAACCCCACTCCTCTCAAACCGTATCCTTGCTTCCTAATAGCCACTATTTAAAGAGAACAAAACCTTGAAGCAAGATCTTAACTGAAAATAATATATCCTAAAACTGTGTCTTTTTATAGCAGATTCTCTGCACAAGAGTTTCAGTTCTGAAATAAGTTAAAGACACAGCCTGTCTTTTGCTTACCAGGGTATCTCTGGAATACTCAACATCTGTTTAGGAAGTTACAAGTTGATCTGTTTTCATTTTTGTGGAAAGGAAAAAAATGTCCAGCAGTAGCCAATGCCTTATCATAACTTAAAGTCGTTTAGTGCCATGGCTGACTATGAAATACTTACTCCCCTTTATTTCAGAGCTTCTTTTCATTACCAGAATAGTGGAGAGATGCCAGAACATAAAACCAGCATTGCACCTCTGCATCTGGCTGGTAGTAATAAGCAGTTTTGTAACAATGGGATTTGACTTGCATTGCCATCACAGAAGAGTACAATATGTAATATCTACTTTCCAGTGAGCAAAAACGAGCTGTAAAACACATGTGGATTAACACTCTGGCTCCACTCTCTCTGTTGGATCAATCTAGAAGACATTCCCAGCACTTTGTCTACCAGGCACCTACCTGCCCACTTTAAGTCCTGACTCTTCTATGATTGCATTGGTATAAGGCACATATATATGGATAAAATGCAGATGATGCACAGCTTAAAAAAACCTACCATATGGGACAACACACACATAAGACCATATACTGGTTCCATACATAGGCTAGAAGAGTATTCACAACCTGCATACAAAAGCACAGCTGTATTTGTGTGGTGTTCAGTTGGTACTGCATCTCCACAGAATGTCCTTTCCAAAGGGAAAGGCACAATCCAGTGAATGAAGAAAAGGTCAAGCACATCTGCACCACCATGAGGTGAGCTTTTGCTGGCCCATTACAGTTTTTTCTATTTCCATAAAAGGAAGAGATTACTAACTACTAGAAGTTGCCAGAAAACAAAGCCTATTCCTTTTTTTTTTTTTTCTGTTCTCAGACTTTGTATGGTATAATTTAAAACGATATTTTTAAGAGCTAACACTACAAGAATAGATAATCTTAAATCCCTTTACGTGGTGTCAAGCAGAAAGGATGTTCAGAGGAGAACTTCCTGCTGCCCTGCTAAAGGCAAGGCCACACGGATAGCATACTCACTGGTGCTGAGCAGGAGACCCCTGCAGGGTCCTCTGTTCCCACAAGCTGGCTGAGCCCCTGCTGTGTGACACACCACAGCTCCCGAGCCAGGCTGGACCAGCAGCATGGTTCACTGAACTGTGGATCACTCACACCCTGATGTATAACGGTCTTCTATTCAGGATCACTACTACCTACGGTAACAGTTATCAAAGTGAACATTTACAGTTTAATTCTTCTCATGCTTTTTCCTTTTGATGACATGCTGCTGCTTGCACAGTCTCATACAAGATACTATCATATGTCATGTGACAGAGTCATTATAGGTGATACCTTCCCTTTGACTATAGCAGAAGCAGTAGGAGCACACAAGCGTTTTGTTTATGGCAAGTCTGGGTTGGAACAGAGATCTCTAAGGGACATCACAGTTCCACTTTTCTGGTATACTGGGCTTTAAATACCGAGTTCTCAATATTGCAGTCGCTGTTCTAGCACCCTCTGGTGCTCATGGCAGCTATGCATCACCATTGATCCCCTTATAAACCAGTCTTCCTCCCCAGGAAGAGCTGCTTTCACCATTTGAAAAAGAAGACTACTGATGTGTTCCACTGCAGGAGCTTCCCACAACAGCATATGTCCCTGATTCATACTCAGGTGTCATCTCTGTCATGTTAAATTTTCTTTCAGTATATAAATGAGCTGCTAGTTTTCATGTACCGCAGAAAGGAAAACAATGTCATTTCCCTTCAAATAAATATATTTCCCAAACTGAGAACTAACATATAAATTCACTGCCCTTGCTTTAAGCAAGTTTATGCAGGCAAAACAGTAATCAATTATTTGAGTCAGTCACATCACCTCCTAAATTATGCAGTTATAAAAATGAACAGCCTTTCTTATCTCTTATTTCATTACAGAAGACTGAAAGCCATAAATTTCAGAAGCCTCTTCCACTTTTTGCAATCCATAAGCTAGCTGAAAAAAAAAAAAAAGCAAACCACAAAATGGAAGACCTGTCACTATCAGCATTTTTTTTCTATTATTTTGTTTTATGATGACAAAAAGACATTAAAGACCAGCACTGGAGTTTACAAACAGATTTTGAAAGGTGCCAGATACGTGGCCCTCGTTGAAATTGCAGCCAAGCGGGACCTCAATGGTAAAGCAACATACAGGGAACAGCATAGGACCTGATCATAGCTCTCTTTGAGCAGCCTGCAGAACAGAAAATGATACATAGCTGGATATCCTATTAAGGTGGAAGGTTGAGATGAAATAAGGTTCAAGAAAGTAGGTAATCTGCTGAAAAGAATGTAAAATACAATTAACACTTCAAAACAGTTTTTGTTCTAAATTGTATTACTGACTTCATGAATTCCAGTGGTATAGGAGTGCATCACACCCTGCCTTAAGGGGCTGGTGTTCTGCTCCCTTGAACTCAGAGCTGTGTTTTTTCCTGATTGGTCTTACAGTTCATTACTTATATGGGCTTTCATAAAGGGTTGAAGAGTTGAGAAATTTAGAATCTAGACACAGTACATAAACCTAACTAGCAACACTTGTTCTGAAAGAACTTGTCTCTTTACAGGAAGGATTTCTTTCTGAGTTGATAACATATTCAAAAGTAATTCTATTTTCATCTACAACATTAAAAATAAATGTTCCAGAACTACAAGTGCGTTCTCTCCAATTAGCTTACCTAAAATTACTTACACAGTCACACAGCACATCCTAAATGTAAGCAAATCTTTGGCCAATACATGGACTATTTGCTTGATTCATTGCAATACATTAAAAAAAAAAAAGTTGTAAAAATGACACCTTTTAGTACTTACAATCACTTCCGAAAGATTCACAAACTAATTCCTCCTAAATCACCACCAGGCTGAACACACTAGAATTCTTACTGAATCAAAACATTGCAAAACATTACTTTGGGAGAGACGTGCAAATTTCTTCAGAGTTGCAGAGACAAACATATAAATTTTATATATTGGAAATGTAAATTTAAACAAATAAATCAGAAAACCACACAAAGCCCCCCTTCAACCAAATGAAAACAATTAACAGGTTAGCTAGTTTCAGTCACAATACCACAAACCAGATACTTTCAGCATCTCTTACTACCTCAGCCTCCTATCACTGCTACAAGCCAGTTTTGGTTCTTTATACACTGTGCACCAAGCCACATTTTCCCCACTTAAAAATACAGGTTATGACAGTGAACTAAAAGGCTAAGTGCATTTAATAAAAATAGAACTTTTTTTTTTTTTTCTTAAACCACACACAGGACTCCTGTTACATTTATGGCAAACATTTTAACTTCGAATACAAAAATCTGAGACTTTTTTCAAGTGAAATGCTGTGAAAAAAGCTATCAGTTGTTTTATGAAGCAAAACCTGACCATAAGCTGTATACATAACCTTACATTCATTCAATATGAGACAAAGTTTTCAAGATCAAATTTCTTTATTCATAACGCCATAGTAGAAAGACACTCAAATGGATGAAAAATATGTCAGGACAAAGTTCAAATTAAAAAAAAAAGAAGATAGAGAACAGAGTAGAAAAGGAACATACTGCATAGAATATGAACAAAGTAAGACACAACAAATCAGGTGCCACCAGTACCAGTGCAGAACACAGCTCCCCTGCAACACAGTCACTGCTTTCAGCACTGGGTTTCTCTGCTTCCAGCAGCACAATTAATTCATATTTTCCTTCCCATGCTTAAGCATTAGAACCTGGTAATGCAGCTATAATTAATGTGAGGATAAATTGAAACAGGCCAAGTTTCTGGGTTTTAACTCTGCTTAGTTAGATTTAGTGTAGACTTGGACTAAAGAGATAAGACTTTTCCCATTCGCATAATTAACGTGGATTAAATTAAAAATACTCTCTTTTCCTAGACACATTGTTTTTCCCCCCATGATAGAACTCTGGCTTTACTCAGCATCTATGGCTCAGAAAGATTTTATCTGCCTTCACTTTCTAAAATATTCACCAGTAAGAGAACGACACAGCTGTTAAACCTAACAACTATAATTAGGCAGAACTTGTAAATTCTGCTCTCAGTTCCAGAAAGTGATACTGTTTAATTGTTAAAGCATTTGAGATTAGGAGCCAAGTTTCTGGATGCATTATGCTCTCACACCCCTACCCAGTTCCCTATAATCGCAATACTCCAATATGTGCACTACTCACCCCATATGATCCTCAACCTCTAAAACAGAACAAATCAGCAATTAAGAAGAGGGAGGGCATAACTTGCCCTGCAGCTGGATAATCACAACTAGCCATCAGAACGCACCTGTTACTGTTATTGTTAAGTGGGACTGTTTAAAAATCAATTACAACCATACCAGAGATTGTTTCAATAGTGTAATCAGCAGCCAAAGGCACACAGCTGTGCAAAAATTGTAACTACTATTCTAAAGCAGAATTGAAGGGCCCAGACACCGTAAATTACGCTTTACTGCAGACACTCGGGTTGCTTCTGGCACTTTTCCTTCACACGTGAGAACATTGTGTCCTCACTAACTCAGCAAACTCACAATTCATCCAAGTCACTGAATACCTGGGGTTTTAAGAAAGCATACCTAATTCTCCTGCTCAGCCCTTCTACCTAAACAAGGCAGTTCCACATTTTTCCGCTCAAGTTACCACACCCGCGCAACTCCAGACCCAAGCAGAGGGTTTTCTTTTGCAGCCGCCCGCCAGCCTGGGCAACCCTCGGTAGCATCGGTTCAGGAGCTCCCCCGGGGACCAGGACAGACCTGTGTGCTTGGGCGACTCGGAGCGAACAAGCGGTGCCGGGCACCTGCAGGCGCCGATGCCGGTGGGGCTGAACAGCACCGCCCTCACCGCCTCTGACAGGAACGCCGCACGCGACTGTTAAACGGCCGTTAACGGACGACTGAGCGCCGCGAGCAGCCCGCCCCCAGCACGTCACAGCCGAGGAGCCAACCAGCGCCGGCGCGAGGCTGCCCTCAGCCGCCATGCCGGTGGCGGGCGGAACTTACCATGAGTGGTGGCGGAGGGCGGGGCAGGGGTGAAGGGTCGCAGGTTCCGCCGAGGCAAGATGGTGGCGCCGGCGGCGCTCCGCGTGGTGCGATGCGGCGGTGGCGGCCGCCTCTGCGGGGCCCGGCCCGTCTTCTCCGCCGATGCCAAGTAAGTGCGGCTGGGGCTTCCATCCCTGTTCGGGGGCTCTTGAGCGCAGCAGCAGGGGCGGCCGCCGCTCCCCGGGGGTACCCGGGCCCCTTCTCCCGCGGGCGGCGGGTAACGGGCAGCGGCTTCTTCCCCGCAGGTACCTGCTCTGCGGCTCCGGAGACTTCGTTAAGATGTACAGCCTGGCCACCGGGGAGACGCTGCGGCTCATGGGCGGGCACGCCGACCTGGTCACCGGCGTCCAGCTCAACCCTCACAACCACATGCAGGTTTGTGGCGGACGGTCTGTCCGGGGGTGCCGGGGTGTCCCTGTCCCCGCGCGGGCTGCCGGGTGTTGGAGAGCGAGCTGGAGCCGACTGTAACATTCTGGAGTTAACGTTTGTACGAAATCTGCCTGGAAGGGTGAACATCATGTCTGTTTTCTACAAGTAAAACTTGTGAAATGTCATGTGGATTGCAATTGTTGAACGGAACAGCAGCAAAATGTATATTAACAAATATCAGCATAACTTCCTTTTTTTTTTTTTAATTGCTAAAGGGGGGAAAGAAGCATGTAAGAAATCAACACTTACAGTGGTTGGTGTTTGTGCCTCTCTGCTGATACAGATTTGACTAAATCCCTTTAACTTGCCAGGTCTTTAATTCTCTGTCTGCTGGCCGCCTGCCTTCACTGCTGCTCCTGTCCTGGCTCTTAGTTCACTTGGGGATTTTTGGGTGTCTCTACACAAACAAGAATCATTTGCCAAGATGGACCACGTCTGTGCAAAATCTGGTGCAAATGTTAATGGGTGTTCACATAATGGATATCTGTGTGTGCTCTGTTAGTCTCAAGTGATCAGACACAAATACATGTTGTTTCACGCTTCATGAAAATGTATATTTTGAACAAGAATAGTAGTGTTGTCTTTCAATTTCTTTGAAGGCAGCACAGAGCTGGTCTGTGTCCTGTATTTTTGATGATTCAGCCACTCAAAATTGCAGTTCCGTTGATCAACCCTCCACCTTTTAAGCTGTGATTTTACATAGAACCTGGCTTTGATATTTTACTTTAACTCATTTGGTTTTGTTTTTATTTTTTTCTTCAGCTCTATTCTTCCTCTCTTGATGGCAGGATTAAGCTGTGGGACTTCATGGATGGAATTCCCATTAAAGTATGTTGAGTTATTCCTGTTGAGCACACGTCAAAATTATTCTTGACCTACCGATAGTAGAATAAGGATTTCTGCAGGTGTTACTACAAATGGGCACAAATCAGTCTAAGATCTGTTGTTCTGCCACTAAGACAGCCTGAAAACTGTTTGTTTCTGGCAGTGATAGAACGTGGCAATTGATGTGTGTGTCACTGCAGAAATCCCTGATGATGCCGAATCTTTTTGAGGAAAAAGACGGGCTATGTACTCACACATTGACTGTGCTACGTGCTGCAGTTCAGAGTCTGGTGTAGCTCTTGGGGAGTGGGCTGCAGGTTGGGATATGTCAAGAGGAATTGATATGATGGCTTGAAAATGTGGGCTAGTAACTGTCCTCTTCCTCCCCTTTTCTGCAAAATAGAGGCACTGTCCTCTAAGTGGGCCTTCTGCTTTTTGTTAGGGATAAGGTACCTTCAGGTTCTTAAAAAAATGTGATGTCTCATATTTTATTAGTACTGTTTTAACATTTACATTAGTCCTTGATAGGATAAAGGTCTTTTTATTTGTCTTAGAATCGAGAATTTTAATTAATACATCCAGGTTTCTTTAAAGCCTGTGTGTTTTCCTTATTGTAAAACCTTAGTGTTGTTCACTGTTGAAAACCATACACACAAGCGTAATAATTGTTGACCGCCTTCTCTTTTTTTCTTCAGACTTTCACTGTAGGATCCAAACTTCTGGCACTGTATGCGCTTGCTAGTTGTGAGGACTCGGTGTTTGTTATAGTTCCCAAGAATGGTGAAAGAGGTACAGTTTGATTTGCATCATCATTTTTATTTAAGTTATTCTATGTCTAAGCTACTGCCATATCAGTGGACGATATGCTGCAAGAACGTGCTTTAATTTATTAGTTTAAAAAATATTTCTTAAATCCTACATCAGATGTCTGCAGTCCTGCATTTTTTTCTGTTTTCATTCTGTGACATCTATTTTTTTACTATTTCTCTGGAAGAGTGCCTGTCTTCACTTTCAAAGCATATCCTGCAGGTATCTGATGTTGTTAATGCAGCAAAGCTTTAAGCAGTGCTTGCCATGATACAGGGTATGCTACAGTGTTTAAGACTACTCTTCCACCCTAAGCAGTATTAACATAAGTAGACTTGCCCTATTTAACAGCATACCTAGACACTTTTTCCTAGAATTTTGCTAAAACACGCACAAATATAGCCCGATCTTACTCTTATTATATTGCTACAAATGTCACTTCAGAGCAAGAGCAAATATTATGCAACTTTGCTTGGTTTCTGCTTACTGTTGCGCTGGTATCTGCTATCTAGTCCTCAGTCTTCAATACTATTGTTTGAATCAAAATATCTGAAACAATTATTTTTTTAAAGGTATTACAAACTTTTTCAACCTTATAAAAATATTGGAAGGTACTAATGTGTTAGTTTTAAGGTAGAAGAGGTCTAAATCTCCTTTGTAAGGGGTGCACATAAACTTGTTTGTAAGAGTGTTTTGATAACTGGTTTATTTTTGGTCAGATACATTCCAGCTGGTCTCGGTTAAACTGACAAAAGCAGCAGGCCAAGATATAGAAGCCAAGGACTTGTCAGTGGTTTTGGATGATGTGGATGTTTCACCGAAGTGTATTGCATTTGGCAGAGAGGTATATTCACCTTTTAGGTATATTCACCTTTTTTGTGTTGAGTGCTGCTTCGGGTGTTTTTTCTCTCACATGAACTCTGTGCTCCTTATGCTTTTATAAAAGCACAGCAGCACTGAAATAAAACTGAAGTTAAATGAATCTGTGTAAGACCTATGCCTTCTTTGACTAAAAAAGCCCAACCAAACAAAAAAACCACCCACCACTTATAAAAGGAAAATATTTACTTAACATTAGCTTATATGTTATCTCAAATTTTAAGTGCTTTGTAGAGAAAGATGTTTTGTTGTATTTTTTTTCTTTCATGTGTAAGATCACGATCTGTATGTCCTAAATTGTTGTTTTACTTTATCAGGGTGAATATGTGGCATCAGTGAAGGATGTTAATCTCCAGGTTTATTTTTTTAAACGGAAACAGTTGAACAAGTAAGATTGAAAATGTCGGGTATTCATTCAGTCCGATATATCATAAGTATTTGTTAACTGGTGATGTGCACATACATTATTTTATATTTGTCAGCGACCATTCGTTTTTATGCCGGAGGGGGTGTAATCAGTATATAAGCAGCTTCATGTAGAGGCAGAACAGGAGGTGCGGCAGTGGCATCGGTAGCTTTTTTTCAGTTCAGTCATGTATTTTTTTCAGGTAAATACTTAGGCTGATGCTGGACTGAAACAAGTGACATGTTGTGGTCAGGGTCAAAACGGGCAGAGGGAGGAAGAGGGGGTGAAAGGAGAGAGACAGAAGGAAAAATCTTGCAGCTTGATTGAAGGCAAAGAACTAATGAAAAGAGAGAAATAAGTCTGTCACTATTTTTTGGAGGGTGCATGTAACTGTAACATCTTGGAGATGTTTATTTCTGCTAGTCAGAATTCTTTTTATGTGCATTAGCTGATCCTCTTGAAGCTTTGTTTAGAAAAACAAATGAACAAAAAAAAGACCCCAACCAATTGGTATCATTAAAGTTACATTCTTAACTTTTGAAGGTTTTCTGTAAGTGTGATGAAGACCAAAGGTGGAAACCATAACTTCACTTGCGTGGTGTGCCATCCTACAGAGGATTGCATTGCAACTGGCCATGCTGATGGAAAGATCCGTCTCTGGTATGTGTGTTTTGATTCGGCTGTCACCCCATAAACTGATGTGACCACAGGAATTAAGTGAAACCCGAGCAAAGCAGACTAAGTCGTCCTGAGCGTTGCCATTTTCAGAAGTCATAATGAGCGAAGAACATCAAGCCCTGTGAAGCTGCAGGACTGACGCTGAGTTCGGGGTGCAGCTTAGTGTCAAATGGGAAAATGCTCTGTTGTTGATGTTGTGCTTAAAGAACTGTTCTGTTCCCATACAGGAGGAATTTCCACCACAAGAGAGAGTATACGTTTTCCACACTGCACTGGCATCATGATGTTGTCTTGGATCTAGCTTTTTCTATGGAAGGTGAGTCAAAAAAAACCGCAACAACAAAAGCCAAACCACAATACACCAAAAAACAAGAACAAACCCCAACAAACCAAACAAATTAAAGAAACCCACCACCAAAAACCTTTCAAAGTTGAAGAATTGTAGCGGTGAGGGGAAAAATTAATGGGAAGTTTGATTTTGCCCTCTTAATAACAAATCAATTTCTATAATTTTAAATATGCCCAGGAAGGATCTAAAATAAAGTGGAAGCTGTTGTTATATTTTTATATAGTTTGATTGCCATTCATAATGTCAAATATCTGCCTTCTGTGGTAGAATGTAAAATCTAACCCCTCCTTTTACCTCTTTCCTCACTCACACTGCCCTTCATCACTAAAACTGATGAGTTTTTGCCAGAGTCTTATTTGGATCCGAAGAAAACAAACCAGTCTTGTCTGAGCTTAAACCTAAGGGCAAAAATACAGCTAACTTTTGTCTGAATTGTGTGATCTGAACCATTCTCCTTAGGATATTTCTTACTGCAAAGTACTTCTGATAGAGAACAATTGAGCTATATTCTAACACAAATACTGAGGTGGTTCAGAAGGTAATGGGATTGACTGCTCCCAAAGCATGTCTATGTGTGTTGCCCAGGCTAGATATGAGGAATAATTGCCTTGTATGTGACAGTTTAAGAAGGTTTTCTGAGAAACTTATGTTTGTCTGTCATTGTAAACATGTATACTGATGATGTTTTCCTAAGCGAAACTTATAACTATATTTTTATTACCGGAAAAGGAACCAGCTTGCTGAGCGGCGGAATTGAATCTGTCCTAGTTCTGTGGCAAAACCTGTCAGACCGTCAGAAGGATTTCCTTCCTCGGCTGGGATCCGCGGTTGAGTACATCTCCGTGTCACCTGATGGCACGCTCTGCTGTACCTTGCATACAGACAACAGTAAGCCAAAACATATTTTATCACTTAATCCAGAATGGAAAGCAGATGTGTATGAGCTTATTCATGTCCGATGAATTAACTTGATAATACATAAAAGTTCAGTATTGATCTGAAAGAACAGATGCTCTTTCTGTGAATTTGCTTGGTGACTGCTGTAACTTGGCTTTTCCCCTTGATGTAGGGGTGTCATAAATTGAGAAAAAAGATCTATTTGTAGGATGAAGTACAGTTGGTTGAGGTCCTTCCCCACTGTGAGATGTGGTTACATTGCAGAAGCCTTTTGCAAGACTTTATCTGCTTTTCCTTTCAGGAATTTCGATAATCAACAGCAACCTAAGATTTTCCAGAAGTATTCAAGGGCTAATCAAAAGTAAGTGCAACAAAATATATCTTCCATTTAGAGGGCAGAACGTGTCACTTCCCATCTTGGGTCATTTCTCATCTGATTTCTGTTTCCAGGTAGAGATGTCAAGACTGGTCTGGTGGTTGATCCTAGAACCAAAGCCTTGGTGCTGAATGGAGAGCCCGGTCACTTGCAGTTCTATTGTCTCCAAAGTGACCAGCAGCTGTTCAGTGTAAGTTGGATGGGCTTGTACTAAAACTCTTCAATTATTCAATCAAGTAGGTTACGCGTCAGAAGTTATTTGAAGACTTAGTATGGCAAAGGGGGGAAAAAAGCCAGCAGCTATACCATGAAAATGGATTTCAAGCTGAGAAGTTTTTGGCTTTATCGCAAACTTCTTTTACTTGTTTACTTGTTTACTAGAAATAGCTAAATGTTGATAGTTGAATAAATACTTCAGAAGTGTGCTGCTCCTGTTAAATGTCAAAAATTTCTAGGTAAAACCCTTCTGAAATATCTTTCTTTATAATTTTTCTTCCCTTCTTTCCTACACTTACCATTATTGTGGGATGTATATGCCTTAATTATGCTTTCCCCACCTTTTTTTTATGCCACAGCCCAGTCAGTTCTAATCGGTGCTTTCAGAACATCCTTTTTCCGTGGTTTTATGAATGACATCTCTAAATCTACACTTGAATTTTGAAATGTAATTTTGGCCTTATTGTTTTGCAGCTGGATATTGTGCAACAACAATATATTCATCAGGCAGATTTAAAACAAGTTGACTTGGTAAAAGTTGCATTTAGTGCCCAAGGCAAGTGGTTAGCAACAGTAGAAGAGCGAGAAGAAGAAACTGACCCCGAGTTACAGTTGAAGCTGTGGTTCTATGATGAAGAAACACAAAGGTAATGATAATAGAGCTGGCCTTCCAGGTGTCAAAATCCAAAGGATCACACAAATATCTACACAGGCTTTGTCTTGCAAAGGCAGAGTTTTCCCAGATCGACTAATAAAATTCTAGGGAAGACCTTAGGGAGAGTTTACTGCTCATGCTACACCCATCTGAAACAACACACAGAGTTGAAGTAAATACAGATTGGAAATAATTGCTCTGAATCTAATTTGCTTGTATTAATCAGACCGTCTATTTTAACCATGAGACTGAAATTCACACATTTAAAATCATGGATTTGATGAAATGGTTCTGTAGCTTGTTCAGTTTTCCCACCTCTGTCTAATCCAGCATTAATTGATCAGTCCTTTTAGGGTACAGAAGATTATGACTTTATTGTTGGTTTGTTTTTTCTTTTTTTCTTTAGCTAACATACACATCTGTTTCGTACACTTTCCCTCATTTTTCTTATGTACAAAAAAATTATTATGTTTTACTATAAATTGATATTCTTAAAGAAGAAACAAAGCAAAGTAAAGCCAATCTGTGTAGTAGCTATGTGACTGATTTTTCTAAGTACTGGAAACACTGCCTGGAGTTCAGGTGACATATTTGAGTGGTAATCCTTTCTCAGCACTGGACTACAGTCTCTCTTGCTGAATGGAAGTGAATAGGGAAATTGGATCTGTAAATGTGATACCGTTTAGATATGTAATCAGACAGAAGTTTCTTTGATTCCTCTTCTCCCTGTCCCTGACAGAATTGTGTTAAACTGAAATGTTCCCCAGTTTCCAAATGAAATAAAATGGCAAGCTTCTGTTTTCTTTTCCTATAGCTTTAAGCTAAATACTAGAATAAATACACCCCATGACGACCAGATAACAGACATGTGCTTTCGCGACATGGATGAAATGGAAGATGACTCTCTGATACTGGTAACAACTGGCAGAGACTGTGTTTTTAAAGTCTGGGTGATAGTAGAAGACACCGATCCGGAGGGTAAGTACCGTCAAAACATCACTTACTTGCCACCTTGTAATGTGCCATAGAAACTCTGACCCTAAACTGCATCCTTTCAGAACCAAGCCCTCGAGTCCCATGTATTTACCTATTTGTATTGTGTTCTCCTGAGCATCCTCTGTGATGGAGTTCTGTCCTAGCTTTGCAGTATGATGGATTGATGTGGAGGTTCCTGAAATAGTGGGGAGCCTGCTGCAGAAGGGAACTGTAGCCGGCATTGATTGATTAAAGGATTGTTTGTGGTAATTATTTTTCCATGCTGGGAAATGGATTTTTGTCATTCCTCTGGGCAGTCTTTTTATTTGACGCTTCTGCTCAAGGGGACAGGATGCAGAAATGTGGTATTCTCTTTCAGCTGACTTAGTGTAAAATAACAGCACCTTGCCATTCTGCAGCTTCACCACTGCAGAGTTCATTTTTTGAACATCCCTTTTTCCCATTAGATATCTGAATGTCCTAGAATAGATATTTAGGATCCACTTCCAAGATACTTAAGTAACCAAATTTCACCTCTTGAAAATGCATGCTGATGTTCACTTGTTTCAAACAGAACATCTGAGGGATGTGTATTACATAGCTTGTATTAATTTACTACGATTTATGCATGTATTTACTTAATAACAACTCTGAAAGAGGTTTTTTCTTTTTTTGTTTGTAAATGATTTTAAGCTAAATTCTACCTTAATGAGCATATACTTTGATCCTGAGTACAGTGTGGATTGGGGATGAAACCTAACAGGGTCTGTTTCCTTCAACAGATAGTTTTGTATCTGCTGACTGGCCTCATCGGAGGTTTTTGCTTGTATTTGTTTGTTTTTTAAGTGATTATGCAGAGTTCTGTTTCATGGTGTGTGTACAAGTACAAACTAGTGCTGACTTCTGTGGTGTATTTGCTCAGGAGGGCAGGGTAAGAATGCTCAGGTAGAAAGATTCAACATGCTGCACGCTCTGTGCAGCAAATATTAACAAACTAAATGTAGTTCATGTGTAGAATACACTGGCATGTTTTTAGTTGCAGCAGATCCCTCACTGTGCCTCTAGATGGTGCCAGGCAGTTTACAGTAGTGAATTGCTTCTGGCTTTTTTTTACAGGCAGGTCTATTTAATCATCAACTTGTAGCCATTATATAGAGGATATCTTAGCATAGGGTGAGGTTATTTTCCTTTCTTTCCTCATCCTGCTCATATGTTTCAAAAGCATGCTGTATGAATTTATTTATACTGGGAAATGTATGTTATGTGGTAAGTACAGCGCTTTGCTTCTCTTTATTTAATGGTAGTTATCAACAGTGGGAAAGGTATCCTAGCCAAATGCACTGGCAGGTTAGCCAAGACAAGGAAACACGCTGACGGGTCACTTGGAGGTCGTCAGACTTTCTGTAAATGAACCAGGAGCTTCTTTGGACTCTAATGCAGCCTGTGTTCAAATTTTTAGTAATGCTCATGTTCTTGCTATAGTTTTAAAAGAACAGTATGTTTCAGAACAGTAAATGTTGCATCTACTTCAGTATCTTTTTTCTTTTATCTAACATCTGCCTATTTGAGAGCACAGTTAATGTAGTTGGCAAAGTAAACATGAATATTGTCACCATGTCAGTCTTAGGATTCACTATTCAAATGCAAAACTGAAGACAAATGGAAAATCTACTATATGCTTCTTGTACAGGACAGATTCTCTATCTTGCTCTTGAGCCTGTTTTGCAGCCGTAATACTTGAGTTCTTTCTTCATGTATAGACTTGAATTAACTGGCTCGTTTATTCATTGCAGCACAGCAAAGCGTGAGCTGGAGCTGTGACTTTGTAGGCAGCTACCACAACTACCAGGCTACTAACTGCTGTTTCTCAGAAGATGGCTCTTTGCTTGCTGTTAGCTTTGAAGGAACTGTCACTGTCTGGGATTCAGTTACTTGGGATCTTAAGTGTACATTTTGCCATCCACCTGGAAAAATAAGGTATGTTTTTCATCTGGCTTTTAATGTCTTTCTTGAACTCTTGGAACAGAAAGGACCGATTCATAGTTGTCCAAGACCTTGTGTATGTTTGTATAAACATGGAATTTAACAGTCTTAAGTTCATATGTAGAAAAGACTCTGAAATGGCTTTTAGGCGGTTGGTAGTTGGCCGTTAAAAATAAGAGCAAGCTTTGCAGTTTCATCGTCCTTGCTTATGACTCCTGTACCTCCTGTACTCATATATCTATCATTGGGCACACAGTAGTTGTGTTAATAGCCCTTCTTGTTTTCCCTGTTAATCTAGGGATGAATCAAAGTACTGGAAAAGTATAAATGTAGCAAGTTTGTGCTTTATTCATGTATGCATGCATACAAATAGAAATTATATCAGTAAACCTTAAAGGTATATTGACCTTATTATCTGTGTTATAAAATATGTATTTTGATCCTTGCTAACCTCTGTTAGAAAATCCACGTTTGCCTGGCAGACTGTCGCAGCGCACTGCATTGTGTGCTGTCCTGGTAAAAGACATCCTGAAGGTCTAGATACTGTTCTGTTGTGTAAGGGTAATAAGGAACGGCATAGGTCAATGGCAGAGAGAAAAGCTAAAAGCTCAAAGAATGGACGGCCTTAATATTGAGTGTCCTGGAATGTGAAATATATAGCAGTTTCTCATCCAGTATCATTTTTGTTATGACAATCTTGGAAAAATAGGGTGACCTCCCTGGTTCATCTACTTAATCTCTGTGCCAGATCTCTGTATCTAAGCAATTGCTGAAACAGGAAGATGCTACAAACCTGCTGTAGCGGCCTTTTTCAGTGCTAAGGTTTTTCTGACTGCTTCTCACTTGGTTCTCAGTCATTACTGCAATAACGTTGGAGGTTCTTCATATACCCAATTTCAGGAAACACCTAAAAGCAAAAGCAAAACATTGCCTGGTCACAATATTTTAGAGATTGACATAAAGCATCACAGAAAAATACAGAGATTTCTCACTTCCATGCTTTTCTGTGTATGTTTGTAAGATTTTCTTCTCTGTGATCAAGTCCATTTTGTTTATACTGGTCTTCTAAGATTAGAATTTGAGAAATGTGATTCTCAAACTGTTCTGCAGGAAAAGCGTGGGAGGGATGTCAGACACATCTTCCCTGTATCTATGGGGAAGGCTTCTCTTGATCGCTTGGCACAGTGGCAAGCTTTTCTCAGTCTAGTTGCTCCTTTGTAGCCCTTACTATGTGCTATATTAAAAGGAAATAAATTACTCTAGGACTATATCAAATGACTATTAATTGCATAACCTCATAAGGCTGTGTTTTAGTATAGAAATTCTGTCCCTTATTAGCTTTTTTGAAAGCATTCTATAGCATTAGAAATCGAAAGGCTCTTGTATTATTCTTAAACAAAAGACTGAGAAATTAAAGTGAAAACAAACCACACACTTCCTTCAATTTGAGCAGCCTATAAGAATAATTTTCTCTCCTACTCCTCTTTCTAGTGCTTAGAGCAATAATAGGAATTCTTGAAATATGGAATTTCTTTTCCAGTCCCAACATGAACACTTACTAGCACTTATGGGTTTGTAACTTATTAAATAAGAGCATAAAATCACTCTTTGAAATCAGAATGTTGTAGGAACATGTAATCCTGTATATTCATGCCACTTGAGGTGATAGCAAAAAGCAAATTTCTCTTGATTTAAATATCAGAACTAAATCTTAATGGTCTGGTTTGTGCCTTGTGAATCACTACTATAGAGAAACTAAGATGAAATCTGAAAGTTATTCACTTGTTTTGACTTTTTACTTCTGTAGGAACATCTGCTTTGGGAGACTAACATGTTCGAAGTACCTTATTGGTGCCACTGATCATGGCTTTCTGTGTTGCTGGAACCTGCTCAGTTGTGCATGTAAGATCAGCGTAACTGCGTGCTAGAGTAGTAACTTTTAACACTCAATTTACTACGAAACCTTACAATAATTCCGGTTTGATTCCATATTGATCCACTACAAAATGTCCTGTGAAATGCAGATTTTCATACTTTAGTCAATACAAGTATCCTGGCCAGCGTGCATGTGCTTTGTGTGCATGTGCGTAGTAAATTCTAAGTTAGATGATTGATAACTCAATAACAGCTAGTATTTCCTGTGTTTGTGTACAAGTTGATACTATTTGTGTATTTTTAATTCATCTGGGAATAAGGGAAGTTGCATGGCTCTTCCAGAGGCCTTGCATGTCATTCCCATTTGACCTTTGGCAAAGCAGGGGGATAGAGCTGAATGCCGCCTTTTCACGGCTGCCCGTTGTGGTGTTTGCTTTGCAGTGGAATGGAGTGCCCACCTCAACATCTTAGTTCTGCAACCAGATCCCCTCTCAGAACATATTGCTGCTGTCTCGTGGCTCTCAAAAGAGTCCAGCTGTAAGTACAAAGACTTCTTTGACAAGTAGTAAATAGTCAGTGGAATTTAAAAGTGTGAAAGCATAAATTCTAGAAAAGGTTTTCTTAGAATTCAGCCCCATGAAAGCTGTAAGACAGATGTGAGGCTGTGTTTGCACCTGTGGAAAGCTGAGCAATGTCTGACAGCAGCAGGCAAGTGAAGCATTTGGTTCCCCATCTTTTCTTCCAACAGATTGTTTGTGGAGGTTCTCTGGGTGAAGGCCATGAATGTTCTTGACACTCTGCTGTAAATACAAAACTGGTTGAACTGTCCAGCTAGAGCTTTGACTATAAATTATTATTACTCTTCCTAGACCTCCTCTTCTACAGGAAAGTTAATTTTCAAGTGTGTTCTCTGGATTGGAATACTGTGAAAAGTACCTCCTATTATGCAGTAAGGTTATCCAATTATAATTCCCGCAAACTAGTGCTTAAAGGCAATCCTCTCCAGCCCTTGCTGGCTGTGGCACACAGGGCTTTGACAGCTACCCAAGAAAGTAAGAATTTCATGATTTAAAGAGAAGACATTCTTGGTTTTGCAGTGTTTGTGTTTAAACCAAATGAACCGCGGCCAATCTATATCCAGAGAAACCTTTGTAAAGAAAAGATCCAGCTCGCTGCCTTTGTTCCAAGAGATGAACCTGAAACAGCTGGCTCAGAAAAATACCTTTGGCTAAGAAGATCCCAACTGTTTTTTCTTACGGATACACAAGTAAGTAATAGTGATTGGCAGGTGGCTCCTGGGGAAAAAGTATTTTCCTGAATGTGGCTTGATAAAAACTCAGAGTTCTGCCGTAAGAGTTTCTTTTTTTGATTTCAAGGCAGCATAGGCCATGCTTTTTTCTTTTATCAAAGCTTTCAACCACCAAAGCAGCTTAAGTTCAAAATTGATAATTGACTGCTGATAGTTTCTGCTGCCTCATTCATACAAGAAGCTAGATAATGTGGGAACGTTGCCTGTGCTGTTAACCACCGAGAAGCTGCATTATTGCTGATTATCCAAATGTTTCATATGATATCCAGTTTTCCCTGTAATACATGGGTGGGTGTTTTGTTTGTTTTCCCAAGCAGCCTATATAGAGCCTCTAGGTCCATTCCTGCTTCCTTTCAGTTTGTTTATAAAATAAAGAGGAAGAGATGTGTTTGCCTCTTCCACTTGACCGATAAAAGCTTTTGGGCCAGTTGGAAGCTTCTGTGGGCAAGGTCTGGAAATATGGAAAGCAAGTTTCACATGCTGTAACACTGCTACATCTTTCTGCATTTTAGGAGCTAATGACACTTAGCACCAGGTCTCTAGAAGAAAGGCTTACACCGTCAAGCAAACAGGTACCTCTTACAGCATTTCTGACAGAGATGTACAGAGCAGTTCAAAATTCTTTCAATGTTCAGTTTGTCAGATTCAGATTTCCTTCTGTCATGAAAATGCATGCCAGATCTTTAGATGGAGTGAGAGGTGCTTAGCTGAAGGGGCAGTAATCTGTATTTGCTTATTTTTTGACAGAATTAATGTTTGTTAAAAAACCTTTAAAAAATAAGAACTAGTAAGCTACTCTCTTCCTTTCTTATTTCCCCTAAACAAAAAAATTGATACTTTTCTAAAGGGATTCAGGTGACACAAATGAAGCAAAAACACTTCATGTTTGATTAAGCTCGTTCTTTATCTTGTTTTCTTTAACACTTGAAACCTTGAGTGTGGCCTGAACTGCACTTTCTGGTGAGGATGAACAGTTGTCAGCCAGTTATGACGTATCAGTGAGAAGGGATTTCAAAATTGCATTCTACTGTGCACTTCTGTGGAGGAGCAGTCTGGGACATTTGATCTTTTAAATTCATGTTGAAGAAGCGTTTCGTACCCACTGACCAGAATAAAACAGGAGCGCTTGATTGATTTGGTTGGTTAGATAAAATAGATCAAAGTAGAAGTTAATATCTTTCTAATGCAAAATCCAATGGACATGTGGTTAAAAGCAATCAGTTTCTTTGGAAGGTCGGGAGATAATTCAGTGTTCAGATTAAGGGATTTAGATATAGGAAAATGCCAGAAGGCAATTAACATGTTTTGCTTCCAGTTACATAAATAAATCACTCAGCAGATGATACTGGGGTATAAATGATCTCTTAGTATTAAGTGGAATCTGAAAGCCCAACTTAGTTTTTCTGGCACATGCACCAACTTCTGTATTTGGAAGTTAATTGGTACATCAACCAACTAAAATCTGGTGTCCTTGAATGCAGACCCTGGAGAGTTTTATTGCCTCTATGAAGGATTCTCAGGATGCCTGACAGGGAACGAGTACAAAGAGCCATATGACTCAGTTGAGTTAAATTTGAGTGTAGAGTTTTGTCATCTAGGTTGATCTTGAATTATAATGCAAAATGAGATAGAACTTAGATTTGTGACACTAAAATTCTACTTAAAACTTTCACCTTTTTCAAGCTGGCAGTAGAAGAAAGTCTTCCAGTGACCCCATTTAGCTTGCTATTGGGAAAGCACAGACGTCAGCAGTCACAAGAGGATATAGACCTTGGAAAACTCATTGTTCATAATAAGCAAGAGCAAGATTCACCTGCTGTCAAAGAGGTGAGAGTAATTACTGTGAAGTAGACAAACAAAATCATGACAAACAAAAGCTTTCATAAAGCTTCTGTTTTATCTTTTCAGCTTTTGCACACTCCAGCACATGTTTTGCCATCGGCTTCCTTCCTCTGTCCTATATTTATTAAGTCATTGCTCATCTCCAAAGAGAACAAAAGGTAAGAAAATGGCAGAACTGAAGTTATTTTAAATTATGTACATCTTTGTGTAAAGTGTAAGAGCGGTTTTCCAAAATTCTTAATTCTTTTATTAACATAAGTTAGTAAAATACTTTATTGTAGCAAGTTTTATTTAAAACAACTCAGTTTTTGTGAGATACGTGGATTGGCCATTTCATCTATTGGCTGTTTTGTTGCTGTTATGTTTTGCTGCTGTTTGGCATAATGTGCTCATATGCAAAATTTTGCCTTTGGTACTCAAATGTTCTCTATAAATTTAACTTTATCCCAGGGATTTAATGTTTTTTTGTGGTATTTTTTGATAAATGACGGGTTCTCAACTTCATTTGAGGTTATGACAACTTCCTGCATAATTCTTAGTTTTGTTTTCTAGATACCCCAAGAAGGGTAGTCCTTAAATTTAATCTTAAGAGTTTGTTTAGAACTCAAATTTCATTCCTAATTAAGCTACGAAATTATAAGTGTATACTGTGAACACAGTTTGCTAATCTTGTCTTTAAATTGGGCCTAATACATTTTATGGAGTAGTTTGATAGGTACTTAAAACGTATTGTAGCTTGCTCCTCTGAGATCCATGTATGCTGCTAGAAAATTAATGCAGGCAGAGGGACTATGACTGTAGTCTTGTATTAGAGTTAATATCTTGTCACTTATACTGAAGCCAGTTAAATGCATTTTTATGCAATCTCTTTTTTAAAGTGCTCCATGAAATTCTGCCAAGCTAGAGATGAAAATGTGTCATTGGTATCAGCTGCAATTCTGCATTTGCAAAGACCAGTGAGAGGATGGTTTACCCAGAAAAAGCACCAGTTTGAGTAGTTTTTGCATGTGCATTATATTCTGTCACAACAGCAGTATAATCAGCTCTGTTCCATTGTGTTGGCCAGTATTGCTGCTTTCTTACTGGATGACCAAAGTAAAAGTCTTTTTGCTACATAAAGAAAAATCTAGCAAAAATCTAATATAAGGAATATGTAGAAGTTTCCATGTAGTTTCAGGACTGAAGAATTTGGGAGTTCAGTGGCCTGTGTAAATATTAGCACAGGTAGAGCTTGTACTTTGACACTGGGAATTTGTTATAGTTACCTATAAGGGCTGTAGGATTGGCCTGTTGAAAAATGACAAGAATATATCACTATAGATTCGTTTTCTTATTAACGTTAAATCATTTCATTTTCCTTGACAGTATAATATTAATGTATTATACATCCTCCACCATTTACATTTTGTGAGTGAATAAAGAGTTTGTATTTGAACAGATGATTTTTAGGAGACCAGTACTGTTCTGCCATGCAGGTCATTCCCAGTGAGATCCCACATTTTTATACAACAGACGTTTGAATTAATACAATTAATTACCACATTGTAAATGGTAACTATTTATATAATTCTTTGGAAGTGCGCTTTCTACTTCAGCACAGGTTTAACTCGAAGTCAGAAGGGAGCAGCAACTTTAAGCACCTCCCTATATTTAAACAAACCAAACCTTTTTCCTTTTAAAGTAACACTCTAGGTAGTGTAGCAATTTTTAAGACCAAGTGACCTCTTCCAGACTGGAAAGAGAAGAATAGCCTTCTTGAATATTGTCTCATCTACCAGTGTATCCAATGTTTCTAGTTCTGTAGGAGTGTGAGATTATAACTTTTTACATTATGATGATCTGCTTGTTCTGACATCATGTATTGTATTTGGAGAAATAAAAATATTTTGTTAAGTGTACTTAAAACAGAGGACAGCTATTTGAAAAATGGCTTGTAATTGAGGTTGCCAAAGTAGTAGTTTGTAAGTAGCCTGAGATTATGTAAACATTAGGTTTTATTTATTTTTTTAGTTATTTGCATGATAATTTACCTCTCTCCTATAGTATGTGATACTATAGTATGTGAAAGTACTCATTAATTTCATTAATTGGGTTGTTTCTAAATATCTTCCTTTTACAGTGCTGAAGAAGTTGCTGATGAAGTAGAAATGGAAAGTGAAAAAGCAGAGGATGATTCAGATGAGGAAAGAGATGTTACTGAAATGGAACAAGAAGATACAAGTCCTTCAGAATTATTAGGAGAGATGACATGTAAACTGTCTAAATACCAGGAAAAAGAGCTACGAAAAATACGAAAAATGGACTACAGCTGGATATCAGCTTTCTAAACAGACATCTTGTGTTTTTAATACTGTAAAGTGAAACTTTGTGAATTAAATATTCTTAAAAAAAAATCTTTCAAGTCCTTTAGCAATTAAATTTAGCAGCCTCTATTCCCATAAGAAAGGAAAACAGGGGGAAGGGATGAAAATTTTGAAAAGGTGGTTCTCCTCCTAGTTTATTACCTGTTCTCTGTGACCTTAGAAAACATTTAACCTGTGGGTTTGTTGTTTTGTTGGGTTTTTTCCCCTTTGCAAGTGTATTTAAAAGGCTAATATCAAACCAGTTCAATATCTGCCTTGTGATCAGTTAAGCAAAGTGACAGCTGAGCTGCTGAAAATCTCCCCCAGTGAGGCTGGGCCACTGATGCCAAAGCAACAGCAGCAAACAGCTTCAGTTAGTAAGTACTTATTGCAAGATGTGTAGGGGAAATGAGGTTGGTTCTCAGCAGTGCTGTGTGCAGGTAACTGAGTGCCCTCCTCAGATGTTCCTCTCGAACTATTGAGATATGACAAATAGTTTAATACACCTGACTCTAGAATATAGATACCTACATCTTCGCTGGCGTTCACAGAATATGGACTTTCTTAGGCATAGGGTACTTAACATGTATCGGAGCATGATGAAACCTTCCAAAATATCAAGAAAACAGCACCATGTAGAGCAGGGGTGTCAAACTCGTTTTCACCAGGGGCCACATCAGCCTGGTGGTTGATTCAAAGGGCCAAATATAATTTTAGGAGTAAAATTACTCCTACATTTATACAGTCCTAAAATTACATTTGGCCCTTTGAAGGCAACTACGAGGCTGATGTGGGACCCAATGAAAATGAGTTTGACACTCCGATATAATGTGTCTGTTTTCCTGGCAGCCAGCTTAGATACCTCTCGTGCATCAGCTATAGTTTGTATATATTACTTAACTATACATATCAGAGTGTTTAGTTAGTTGGAAGTAGTAAATTTGGAAGCCTAAAAGGGAATCCAGTCTCCTGTGGTGTTACAGTACGAAAGTAAGCTGATGGAAATAGCACAGGACAAAAGCTTGGAAGAAACAAGAGCTTGCTAAAAATACTCAGATTAAAAATGTTGGAAACAGGAATGATAGTTCAGCTCTTGTCAGTGAAAGCCATGTGCTCCCTACTTTGCTACTGCCTTGAAAACAAAGTGGAGGAGCCTTTCCTCCCTCTCCTTTTCTAACACCATATATCAGAAGGCAATTAATGGCAACAATTCTTACTTTTGGGGGGGCGACACATCCTACAACAGGCAAAATCACTTCCATCCATGTATAGAAAACATTGAAATTCATCCATAGGCGTCAGAGAAATCACCCCCAAATGATTGTGCTGGAAGGGTTACTTGTCGCGTGTGAACAGGAATGCAGATGTTTGCAGTAAGCGGTGCTGACCCTTGGCACGCTGGCAGGAGCCACCGGTTACCTCCGTGTGATGCAAGTCATGGGCTGAAGGGTGGAGCGTTGCTGAGAACGTGACACAGCAACGGCTTCACCTGGATGTTTGGCAATGAGGTACTGGGTATGGCAGGGCTGCCAGGGTGAAGGTGTGGGGTGAGTGTTCTGCTCTGTTAAGAGGACAGGTAGACTTTAAACCCTTTTTTAACATGCCTTTATCAGGCGGGCTCCTTCCCCTGAGAGGACACACGTTCCGGAAGAGTCAAACCAGAGCCGGTGCCTCATGGTCCACCCAGCTCTGGCAGTGCAGGGCCAGAACAGTGACAAAATCTCTGCCTGTTGATAAACACACAAACACAGCCCTTCCCTGAACCCGTTTTCAATCTGCTGGGCTTGTCCTGCTGCCAGCCCAGGACCGTGCTGGTAGCAAGACCGTGTGATCTTTGTGTCATTGTCAGGGGCAAGAAGCTCCTAGAAATAAAAAGCCTGATGTGCATATCTCTATGCAGTAAATGAAGTCACACCTACTCAACAAAAATACACGCTTGGTGCCCCTCTCAAAGCAGATGGAGACAAAGACCAGGTCCTCTACAATACAGCAATTGTCTGTGAACAGCCACAGCGCTGAAAATATCCATTAAAAATAAGCCTACCACCAGCTCTGAGTGCTGGCTGAATCCAAGTCAAAAATTAATTTTAAACTCATTATTATAGAAAAGTGGAAAACCTAGTGCACTTCTTTTGTTCTGCAAATTCCTCAGTCATATGGATGTAAAAACATGAATGTGGGGAATATAAACACCCTTCAGTGGAGGTAGCTTTGCATAAAGAACATTCCTCAGAATCTGTTTCATGACTTGTCCAATGACAGTGCATTACATGCCCTTTATATTTTCTTCTAATCAGACATTACTGTGAAAAACATAGAATTTATTGCTACAGTTTCAGACTAAACTGGCTAGGATTAACTTCATTACTTGGCTGCAAAGGGCTTCTGCAGCTTCTCATTCAGTCAAGTTACATATTGTGGCTCTTCAAGCTATTTACTACTTATGACTGAGGGACAACACTTTCTTTAGCATAGATTACTTACATAAGACTAATATTACTATGAATTTTAAGGAAAGTTTTCAATATTTTCGGAATTTTGGTTTGTTGTTTATAGGCCTTTGTATGACAAAAATAATCTTTTAAAACCTGTCAAAGTTTTTCAAAATTTGTTTGCCTGAAAGTTTTTTTTTTTTAATTTTTTTTATTTCTCTCTCAAATTTACAGGGAGGAGGAAAACATGATAACACTGTCAGAACTACAGCCAGTTTTCTGCTTTTGTATTTTTCTCCCTTTTTATGATTGCTGTTTAGATAACATTCTGGTATAGGTAGCTGGAAAGAAACATCACAGTTCCCCAAATATTATGCAATTTTTATTTCCATCCTTCTTATCTACAGATCTAGAACTGATACAGCCTTTTCAGGACTTTGGACCCAATGGACTTTTTTTTTTTCCCCCTAAATGAAAAGTTTCAACAGAACAAATAGGGCAAATGTGTTAAGAATGTAACTGTCAAATCACAGGTTTTGAAAACTCAGATGTTTTTAAAAATAGAAAGTACAGGAAAAATATATTAGAAAACAATTTTTTCCCCCTCCCTCAAAACATGCACTATGCTAGGAAAGGCACACTGAAAGGTTTTTGTCTCGTTTCCTAAAGAAAATCAGATCTCAGCTCTCTGGAAAAACGTGCAAGTTGAGTCGAGAGGTCTGTATGTGCGTTGTTTCAAAAACACTGGCTGCATCAAAGCCTGCTATTGTCTTCTTATGTCAGCAAGAGCAGCTTTAAAGGTGAGAAGGAAATCTCAGTATTTGTTAGCGTGGGTTTCTTTTAAACTTCAGATGTTGTTGTCAAAGTGCTTTACTGGAAAATAACCAGGTGTGCACAAGGGAGAATTTAGATGCAATTTTGTATCTAAAGATGCAATTTAGTTTTGTATTTAGGTAGTACAGCAGTGTGTTGGGAATCCTCAAGATACAGTTGTTACAGTTATGTTTTCTAGCCTTTGTCTTTACTAAATTTGTTTTGTTTTGCACACTAAATTGAGCATACTGGGATAACAAAGAGAGTCCTCACTTTGTAGTTTCATGTGTATGTTTTTACTGCTCAAGCAGGAAATATATTTCTGGTTAGAGTTTTACTACATTTAGTAGGTGCATTCTGACCAACTTGAAAGATATTGCAATTACAGCAATGAAGAATGTAGAGGGAGGACTGCAACTCATCTGTCTGTGCCTGCTTTGGAAAGGTTTCTTTTAAAAACAGTTGTTTTCTGCTGTTCCTCAATGCTTTTTTTTTTAAGCTTGTGTAGCTCAGTGGCCATTGAAGTTCCCCATATTTACTGTGATGCCCTAAGTCAAATCTTAATTTGATCTTTTGGCTTCTGCTTTTTCCTTCTAAAGGCTTCTTTATAAGAATTTTGTTCTTTGTCAGAAAGGTTTGACATAAGAGAACACAGAGAAAGCACTTGAACTTGCGATTTCAGTTACAGGATAAATACAACAGATAATAAGATACCTCTGCAACGTGTAGAGGTTCAATAACTGCAGGGTGCCTCATGCATCACCAGCGGACAGCGAGTCTCATGGATGTAGTGACAGTTTTATTTGGGCTGAGGGACAGACCGTGCAAGGGGGGAATTGTGCACATCCAACATTTTCCACTCAGACAAGCAGTCAGAAAAACACAAGGACCTGAAACTTCAGCAGCTATGGAAAGCATTATAAAAAATAAATAGATCGGCAAGGCCTTAGTAAATACAGCACAGCAGCAGGATTTGACCGAGATGATGCTTCCCTGTGACACCGCTCTTGGGTGCTCCTCTACATACAGAGTAGAGGCAACTGGTCATTTCAACCCTTCAACTAAGCTTGACAGGTTCCAGTCAAGCTTAGTTCTGCAGAGACTGAAAAAAAATCACTGCTCTGCACTGGTATTTGGTTATTGGCACACAGCAGTTCCAAACAGACCCTGGTCCTCAGTGGGCACACTAGAAAGCTGCATTAGAGACTGGTATTACTAAACAGTGGTGGCTATATTGTAGAGGTTGTTCAAGAATAAGGAAAAAAAAAAAACACCACAAAAACCTGCAAATCACACAGGGTGTTTTAGCATCCCCTGGGTCTTTGTATTTCACGTGTATTTTATCCTAACAACCAGTTGGCTGTCTGACCTTGGGGGAGCCTCTTTCAGGTATCTCCATCTGCCAAATCACCCTGCAATGAGCCTTTTAAAACATGCAGCGACAGCCAGAGAATAGGACAGAGAAAAACAACAACTTGAAATATAACTCGGGGAGACTTCAACAGACCTTCCAGTCCACCCCCCTGCCCCAAAGCAGAGTAACTGAGGTATACTTATTCCTGACAAATATTTGTCTAATTTTGTAAACCTCTGACAAACATCATGCTACGATCTCTGTATTCTGTTCAATGCTTCCCTATTCTGACAGGCACAGTTTATCCTAACAAAAGTAATCTTTCTTCCTGCAAAATTTCTATTCTGTTCATCCATGTCTGTTTGTAAGCTTCTCTGATAGTAGTCTTTAGGAAAAAAATGAAAGCATGCTGCTCTGTTTCCTTTAAACAAAAATATCATCTCCTTTAACCTTTCATTTTTGCTTTTCTTGTGGCCCTTCAAAGCATAAGAATTACCCTCCACACCTTCTTTGGGCTAATTGTTTACAAGTCAAATACTGTTTGACTAATTTATTATAATTCCAAGGGCAAATTTTGTCAGGGTAATTTAATTCTGATGTTTATGGATAGTCTTAAAGCCCGTTCTTTCTCTGTTCTAGCTTGTATTCCTTGTGGATTACCTTCAGTATCTGCCAGTCTTTTTTGTGATGGCAGAAGCAAAGGTAGCAATTTATTTAT
Source organism: Pampusana beccarii (assembly GCA_013399365.1). Lineage (NCBI taxonomy): Eukaryota > Metazoa > Chordata > Aves > Columbiformes > Columbidae > Pampusana > Pampusana beccarii. The sequence goes on along the minus strand of VWYH01007424.1, from coordinate 571,053 downwards.
GCCTCAGCTACCAGTGCAGTGTTACACAGCAAATGCCAGTGGCAGAACCTCTGCAGGGCACCTTTCTCTGTGGACACCCCAGTTGGGATCAAACAGTGCAGACGTTAGTTTTGGCCTCTGCACAGCATTTCTTTGGGGAGTTAAGTAGTAGGTTATAATTATGTAAACTGGAATTTAGCCAGGGCAGCAGGGTCACTCACCTCTAAGGTTGCAAAAGAAATTTAAATAATACTCTGAACAGCTCAGGATTTTAACTGCTTTACGAACACAGGATGTAAAGGGGAGAACTTGCCACAACAGAATATCTTCACAAGAAGAAAGCATTAACGGATGGCAGAAATAATGAATTAAATTTGTGTTACTGTAAAGCAGCTCAGCATGAAATCCTGACTCTTCAGAAATCATTGACAAGGCACCCTTTGCTTTCATAGGCCTGGGTCACAAAGACACGTAACCAACAACAAGATAAATGCTAAATCTTAAAATGCTGCTAGAAACAGTATTCTGAGCACTGTGTTTAGTTAGAAAGTGAATGTAGTCCAAGCTACTTAGAAAGAACTTATTAATATTGTTCATAATACACTAAAGGAAGCCCTTTAGGTCAATAACATCATGTGGCTGTAAGGAGGAGTTACCACACAGCCCTGGGAATGTGCACATCAGCAGGTTCTGAGGTTGCAGGTTTCTCAAAGGCTTTGAGCGCGTCAGCAGCCACCGTGGAAAGCAGCATTCCCACCTTCCATCGCCTCGGCATCCCCTTTGTGGGGAACCAGGCTGGGGGAAAAACGACTTCTAAACTAAGCCAGATAATACACAAATAAAGAGTTTAAGACGCCCACAGAACTACAGCCAACTTCCACGGAGAACAGGGCAGGACTTTTCATCAAGAGGATTTTGTATGCTCAGGAGACGAGGTTTTAATGTTATACACCCAAAATCCCACTCTTTTCTCACAGAGCCTCTTCCTTGTGCTGGGAGAGCCTCAGCCACACTCCGAGCATTCCTGAGAGGCGTTTGTTTGACATGGCACCTGAGACACCTCCGCTCCGATGCAGCGACTCCTGGTTTCCCCTTACAGCCTCTTCCTCCTCTCCCAAACACATGGGCTAAATAAACAAACTGCAAATAAAGCAGTGGCCAGCGGTTCAAAGAAAATACTTCTTGCTTGCTACTAGCATGGCATTAAACTGTTGAGAGAGAACCCTTTCGTAGCTTATAAAATGAAACCCGTTAAAGGATTACAAGTTTTTAAACATGTAATGAAGTATCATTATTGGAACCATGACCTTCATCCTCTGACCTTCACAGATACAGCTAAGAATTAGGCTTATCCTTCAAGAACAGACACTGCAGCCATAAACTCGCCTAATTTCTTCATGAGAGTAGGAACAAAAGAATAGTTTTGAGATACAAGATGCTACTCAGAAAAGCAAGGTTTATTTTGGCCGGCTTTTCAAAATTACATTCTTATACTGCTAACTCCTTTATTATAAAGTAGAACAGAATTAAAATTATCTCAGCCATAAGGCTGCTTACCAGTTTCTGTTATTGATGCCTCAATTTATGTTTGTTTGCAGTGCTACTTAGTTTATTATATTTTCAGATTTGAGGCTGTGATCAAAGCTTCAGATATCTTGGCTATTTTATTTCCTTTGGCAACCAAAGAAGTTTTCATTTCTTTCTCAAACAGGTAAAACAAGCCAACAAACAAACAAATTCTCCAACATTATCTGAGACATCATCTCTTTCATTTTTAGCCACCTGCTTTACAAATAATAAAGAAAAAGTAACTTGGTATTCTTGTAAAGTTTGTTACTCAAAGGCAACATGCAATTTTCACCAACAAAGTTGGACACTTCTCCAATGAAAGGTTTTGTTCTGGTTAAGTTTCCTCTGTGCTTTGAGCTTCCCTGGGACCTGCTCCAGTCTTCTAAGGAAGAAACACAGGGAGAACAGAGAGATCTTTCACAGATCTTTCACTCTTGCTTTTCCACTTTGAAAATTAAGCTTAACATAGCAAGAAGATTAGGGGATTCATTAAAATTATGTTAAAGGTGACTTTTCAGTATGAAAGATAACTTTAAAAAAAAAAAAAAAATCAAAGACCTGACTTGGAAGAATCAGCGTGGGTTTGTCACCTTCTGCTCTATGCATTGCGGCAGATCAGGAGCACACACTGCCGTGATCACCGCTGCAAAGACAAGTGCAAGTCCCAAGGCGCATTGCTTTAGTCTCCTTGTTTCTCACGCGAACCAAGAGGGGCTGCAGATTGCTCTATTTCCCGTGTCACTTCAGAATCATAGAAGGAAAAGTACTCAAAATATAAGTAAAAAGAAGTGCGTATACTCTTAGTACAAAGAAGCTATTTAAACTCTGAAATACCCCATTCTGAAAAGAGCCCTTTTCCACTTGGCATAGTGCAAATGAAAGCTGGATTTCTAAGAACTATCACATATGCTAGAAAAGGAAAATTTTCATAGGGCTTGCTCCATCCGTCAATACAGTATGTTATTTCTGGACTGCATATTCTGTGAGAAGACTTGGGATACAGCGACAGTTTATATTTCCTTTTTTTCTTTTCCACTAGCTGATCTCAAGGACTAAATGGAAAGAAAATCTCACATCACTTGCAAAATAGAAAACCACTTCTAAATCAACTGGTTTGGATGAAGCCAGAAAACCACCCCAAATGCACATCAGTGCAAGTCACCTGGAAGCAATAAATAACCGTTTTCCAGTTAACCAGCAAAGAATGTTCCAAAAACATTTTGGCTTTGAATAATGCTTTGTAAGTAGAACTACTACAAAACAATTAAAGATGTTTGTAAGTGTACAAACAGAGGTTTCCTGCTGCCCTTCTCAGCTCAGTAATAAACCCAGCCACATACATGGTGGAGGCAAAACAATCCCGTAGACCCCGCAGCGATGCTGCAAAGATATATACTACATATAAATTATGTATAGAACATAACCATGCTTGAGACCTCAACTTGAAGATGGGTACTGGTTCAAATATGGACGTTTCAAAAAAAGAGAGCTGCCTATTTACAATAAATAAGAACATTCAGAAGTTCTCAAGCAGTTTCTCGGGCTAAATAAAACTGTGTGATGTGTAATATGGAAATCCCACATCCAGAGAAATGTATTTTGAGCATATTTTCCGTAAGAATTCTCTAGTGCCAAGCCACAGACTCCTCTTCAGTGGGACACTCGTGGCAACTCTCTCCTCTCACCAACCGCTTGTCTCAGCGAACTTTCGGTGCTGTAACCTCTCAGCCAACAGTGTTCAAACTGACCTGAAGGTTCAAAAGTTATTTGAAGTGGAGGGCAAGCGAAGGAGACACACACAGAGAAATTACAGGAAATTTCCTTTTTCTAATGGAACCAACCTAGAAATCAATTCTCTCCTTCTGCATAACTCCCTACTTGTCAGTCATGCCAAGTCAAGACCTCGCTGACGTATGGACTTCAAAATATACTCAACAAAAAGAAATCTAACAAGTTCAGTCTAGGTCATAGTTTCTAAGCAAGAATAATTAGGAAAAGCAGAATTAAGGTTTCCTGCAGCTGTGTCAAATGGACTTGAAGAGTTACCTAAATTTTGGAATCACTTTATCACAGTAATTCAGATTAGTATAAAGATGTTTAGCCAGAGATAACCCAAAACCTTTTTTTAAGGAAAAATTTGACTGGTATAAGGCTCTAGGTTCTGTGAATTTGGAGCAAGCCGTTAAGAAGATAATTAAAACAACAGAGATCAAGACAAATGAAAGTAACCGGACAGCAGATGCTACAGAGCACTCTTACAGATGAGATCTATGAGACTTCAGGAAACCTGAAGGAAATAACTAGCAGGTCTATAATCCTCCAATTGCTAATCACATGAATAAAAATTAAAACAAACAGGCATCTTCAAAGAAAAGGAAGAGCTGTCCAGATAAGTCCAAGGTCTCTAAAGGAAGATATAAACAGCATCTGAGAACTGTTGGGTTTTGTTTGCTGTTTTAATTTCCACCTGTAATCAAGCTCTGGCCACCACGTCTGTGGTGCTGGTAACTGAAGTGCAGTTTGCTCTTGCCCCAGCACAGCCCTGGCAGGAACTGCTGCTGTTTTCAATGCACAAATGCTTCTCCCATTCCCAAGTACTTGCTGATGAAACAAAATGCTCTGGACACAAAGCGTTCACAGTGACTTGATACTGGACATCGGTCATGAAATGCAGAACAAGCCACGGCGCATGGTTAATGTGCTAAATATTCATTAACATGAAAACAGAATTGAGCTGGAGAAGTTGGCTACTTTCATTAAGGAATCTAAAACATACAGTTGTTTTAGACATATTTTTTAAAGGAGATTCAAGAGTTACTATGAAGCCACTTCTAGACTAACATAAACATGACTCTGATCTAGATAAAGTTTAAAATAGTAACAGCTTAACAGACATCAAAAACAAAATCATTTTAATGAGTCATTTGTTATAATGTTTTTCTCCATACCCAAAAAAAAATTTAAATAAATCTGTCCACTTGGCAATACGGATTAGGTTAATTTTCTTAACGTTTTTCAAGAATAATCACTTTAATTGTCATTTTAAGTTTCTTAAGAGCTGTAGGCTGATATCTATAGAACTCAGTAAGAATGAAATCAGCAGGGATCCACAGAAATGATCTCAGAATCTTTAGGTGTTGTTATGTCTCAAGAATTAGAAGAATAAGGAATTTCATAGTAAACATTCAATTAAAATGATAAATTGAGAAGTCTACCCTTTTATTAGATCCAGTCAACACTAATTATTTCTTAAGTAGAATCTGAGAGGTACAAAGCAGCTTTTTTTTTACCCTGTGTTCATTTTCCAAATTTGATTTGACTATTCTTTAATGAGCTCACACTGCAAGGAAACAAAGGTGAACTAACCCACCGTGCCAAGTTTGCTAATCTTATATTTGCTGCTTGCTCATACTACCAAAAAGGTTAGGTGTTTCATGTTCATAAAGCAAAATTAGCATAAAGAAAATTATATTTAAAGAAAGAAAAACTAGAATTTTAGATCTTTTCAGAAAAACTTGAACAATTGGGAAATGCTGAAGTGCCCTGTGGGAAGATGTTCTTGAGAGAGACTCTAAAGAAATGGGTATTTCTGGTGCTATTTTCTGTCCAGCAACAGTGAAACAGGGCTACACTGTGCGTATTTCAGCTCAGAGGGGTTGAAAAGGCACAGGCAAATATTACGCTAGTCCAAGTTTTTTTCCAGGAAAAAAGGTTCCCATTGCTGCTTCTGCCTTGGTGAAGCCTGCCTTGAGCTACGGGGATGGCTGCTGCTGAAATACAGCCCAGATGTCACCGGGGCAAAGCGGGGTTTGTGCATGGTCACCGGCAGGCGGGGATGAGAGTCAAAAGCACTGAAATTTGTTGGGGTTTTATGCTCAAGGCCTGTAAGGCCAAATACCTATTGCAGGTACGGCACAGAGGGGACTCTGAATGTATTTGTGCATTTTGCTGTCACACTGATGGAGACACGATCCATCTTACAAGCAATTACTCGAAGTTCAGTTTTATTCATTTTATGGCTTCAAGGGTAAGTTACAAACTAGAAGGCAACAACATTAGAAAAAAAACATAGCCAAAACCTGAGCCAATTTCCCATCCACTTCCCCCTGCTCCAGTTTGGAGAGCAAGATATTTATCATTTGGAAGTATAGGCTTTCAAGAAATAAGGTTTGTCAACCCAATGTGTCTCATTTGCTCACTGCGCGAGTCCCTCATGAGAGGAGTAAAACCCAAATAAACGTATTAAAGAGCTGCATTTGCATTTAAACATTAATTGATTAAGTAATGAGCAGTCTCAAAAATAGTTTAGAAAGTTCATAGAATACTTCAAATATTTGTAGACTTTCAGAATTTAACTGATTTAATTATTTACATGATCTTTTATTACAATAATATCTGGAAACAAGGAGGGGAAGGTGGACCACAGTTATACATCAAAGCATAATGGACAGAAATAAAGATGAAATGTGAGTTAAATACTTTGAAAAGTTTTCCTGACAGTAAATCTTGCTTCAGCCTCAGGTTTCCAGAGGACACCGTTCAGTTACACTTCTGCTCTTCCCAGAGGAGAGGAAAAATACTGCAGAAGTGACCTGACAACTGTGGCTCTGCCTCACTCCACCGCCTGCAAATCTTCAGCTACACCCAATAGATGCATGTGGGCAGAGGTCAGTATTTACAGCACATTCTCTTTGGAGAGACATGGCAAGTCCTAACTGATAACTTCAAGAAGGTTCAGAGACACTGTCTGGAGCCCCAGGAATGGTTGGGAAGGAAGCACAGCACCCATTACTAATATATACTAATATAGTCCCATGGCTGTGCTCAACTGGAGAAAGCGAAAGGATGAAAAGTAGAGCACATTTTAGACACGCAGAGTACATCTTTAAGGGAATTTGACGTCTCAATTGTATATTCCACAGAACACGACAAAAATTTCCTACCCCGTCCTTTATCAACTATCATTCCTGGGATGTCAGAGATCACTGCTTAGAGAGATTTTACTAACCACTTGTTCCATTGAACTCTTTCAATAGCACACATCGTTGCACTCTGAAAACAACTGGTCATTTTGAAAGAGGAAATGAATTATAAAACAAGTAGTCCTAAAAGTTGCATCTAATTTTCTGAACATCTTAGCCAAAAGAATTTACTAGGAAACTGCCTTCTATTTATTTACGTTACTTTTTATGGCTATGATTAGTTTATATTCTTATAATACTTGAGCCACTTATTTCTGTCGTTATTCTATGGAAATCATAATCAACATAAAAGGATCCTTTAAGCACTCCGTCAATACAATACAATACAGCAAATATACAAAGTCAATACAATACAGCAAGTATAGCAAAGAATCTGTTTCCTTGCAGTATCTTGCCTTGTCTGTAGCATAAGCAACATCAGCTCACAGCTATGTGCTAAGAAGAGAAATCAGGGAACTCACTGCAATGCACCATTATGGCCAGAAACCCCTGAGCTATATGGCAGGGAACTCAAAACCATGTGTCTCATTAATCAATACCATATTTCTGGATTGTTGTTTATTTGCTGAGTAAGTTCCCCTGCTCTCTAGAAAATAAAGCAGGTAATCAGAACCAGATGATATACACAGAACATTTATGATTTGTTTGGTTTTATTTGTCTATAACTCTGGAGGAGATACTATTATGTGAAAGAATAAAAAGTAAAGCAATTATAATCAATCCCTGCTGTGCAGGGAAGGCCCAGCAGTAGACTGAGCAACACTGCTAATTAACTAAATCTAGTCAGCGAAACGCTTCACTTTGCCAGACATTTAAAGTTGCTCTTACAATATTAGATGCAGTTCTACTGTGTTGTTTTTTACCAGTCCAAATAAGATCTAAATCTTTCTTAGTCTTTCTCTGTTCAGAATTTCAGTACCACAGAAGTTACAACTAAGAGACCAAGTCCTTCCACATGAGTTAGAGCATAAAGTCAGACTAGTCAACCAGGACAGTTCAGCTGTATTAGAAATGCCTTGCATACACATCTGCAAAAATCAAAGACTTCTAGAGCCCTTCAGAGAGTGGGAAATGGAGGTAGGAGAGGAGGCAGAAATTTCATGTCAAGGAGGTAGGCACCACATACTCTTAACGAGCTTCTGGTTTTCCAACACCACAGAAGCTGAAGAGGTTCCAAAAGATGAAGCATATGCTACCGGTCTGTTAAGTTTAATAACATTTTTATTTCCTCAAAGATCTGAGTTCCTAGATCTACCAAAAAAAAAAACCAAAACAAAAAAAAGGCTGACTTGTGCATACAACCATGTTCAAGATTACAAGCAAACCCCATTGAAGCCCATGAGGTCCATCAGAGGGAAAAGCTGGTCAAACAATACCCTTTTGATAAGCAAAAGTCTCAACTGAACAAACATATCCATGATATTTCTCGGTTCATGCCTGTACTGTATAATAACAATTCAAGATAAGCAGGCATGTAATTCTATTATTATATTTGTACTTTGTATCTTTGTATTTCCTAAGGTTGCGCGGCTTAAAAGAATTTACAGCTTTGAAATAACAGTGCATATCTATAGATGCTTTTTCACATTTTCCATTACAAATACACCTATCTCTACGCACATGGAACAAATCTTGGTGTGGCAACGTCTAGAGCTGGTTCTCAGAGTTGTGAAAATTGAGATTACCTCATGTCCTGGGCTGCACTGTCTCCAAATAACATGCACATTATCTAACACACTCGCTCAGCACAAGTGGTTATCTACTGCTGTCGTTCCTAAACACAAAGCCTAGACCTGTAAATGCAGTGGGAGACGCATTTAATTGTAAGAGAGGGCTCACACCCAGAAATTATATCGCGCACCCACAAACCCAAAACGTGAGGTTGCCACCAAAAGGCTGAGGACTCCTGCTCCATGGGACTGAAGTTCTGTGTAACTTGCTACTAACTTTCTGCATCCTTAGGGAAGCCAGCACAACACATCACTAGACAATATTTCAGCAGTCAAAGGATTTGTGAAACACGAGCAGTTATTAATTATTAAGAAAAAAAAAAAAACACAAACACCAAAACCCCCCACACATACACACCAACCCTCTCTGAAAAGTCTCAATTTGTGCCAGGGAGTCACTACACAATTTGAGGTTTCTCTACTAGAAAAGTTAAAGATCCTGCTGAGAAGCTTGTTTCATGTATCATACTGTTGAGAAGCTTTTAAAACTACAGCTTTTAAAGAAAGATGGTGGAAAAAATGATTCTGTGTTTATGTAAAGGGTTAGGGATACATGTCGTGAAAGAGGCATCTTGTCCTGGGTGACAAAGGCCTCTTACTGCATGTCCAGTTGGAGGTATCTATATGCAAAAATCAGCAACGCTGCCAAGGACACCGGTGGTGTTTCAATATACACACTGTTCACTCTCGCTTCCGGAGAAACTAAAGCAATCCCAGTTTATGGTCACAGACTTGGAAAATATAAAAATAGTGCCAGTATCAAACTAACAGGTGAAATGAGAGAGTTGTGAGGCCTTAGAGATCCCGATGATTAAAGCTAAAAGCATGATCCACAGCTATTTACACAACCGAGAATGCTGATCTCACATGGGAAAAATAATATTACTGTGGACAGTTTAAAGTCTACTTTAATATTTTGTAGTTTTTAATTTCTCACACATGGGTTGTAAATTCCTATTTTTCCATGTGAAATAGTTTTTCTTTTATTAAATCAAAGCTGAAAGCCACACTAAACTTTGCCTTAATCCCAATAATATATTCTCCAAAATAAAATCATGTGATTTAAGGGTCATCTTTATTTTTTAAACGTTACTTCGGAAACGTCTGGTCATTGAACCAGTCACAAGTCACGGCGTTTCTCTCCTGCTACCAGTACCTAGAGCGACGAGAGAGCTGACACAGCAAACATGCTGCGGCTTGGCTGGTTTACAAAAGGGGATCTTTCGCGCTCAGCCATCTCCAGAGCTGTGCAGAGAAAGGGCACTTTGACTAACCGCAAAAAACAAAGAACTATTGAGTAATGCACCCTCTTCATTTTAGCGCTCTCGTTGTGTCCGGTTTTTAACATGTTTTCCAGCTTTGCCTTTAAGTTTTTGTAGACCATTTGTTTATTTGAGGTATTCTGCCAGAGAATGAACCACGCAGTAGATAAGGGGAACTGTTTCTGCAGTTTCATCGGAATCTGTTCCCACACAGACCTCCAGGGCCACAGAAAGGACCAAACCAAGAAACAGAAACAACCCTTCACCATGAAGTTCCCACAGAGCACACCTCGTGCTGTGTGGCTTTGTTCCACTGAAGCATCTTATAGACTGTTTCAAAGCACAACTTCTGTTCTAGACAAAATTTGTCTTTAGAAAAGAACAGTAAAATATCTGAGATGGAAAAAGCATGAAGTATGCTTCTCACTGAGTGCTTTTATTTTCAGTTTGTGATCTATGGCTAACTATATGACTGAAGGAAAAATATACCATTTCTCCTATTAAAAATATGCCTAAACAAAGGATTTTATACCATATTTGAATTCCAAAGAGGAAAGACATTCAGAGATTAGCAACATTCACACCTCTTTTCATACTGACAAACTGCAACTTAGATTAATCACAAAAGTAGCTTTAGAGTCTTTGGGGCTAATATGAAACAGGAAAAGTATTTCCTTCCTCTGGTTCCTGAGAGCCGACTTCCTCCATGAGACCAAATATAGTTCATATGGCTGGGCATGGAAGCAGCTCTCCTCTCCTCAGCCACACCACATAGCCATCCCAGCAGAAAATACACTGTGGACAAGAAAAGCAAAAAAAAAGAACTGCAAAGAACAAGGGAGTGATGACTTCCATTAGGTTCTGGTTGCCTGAAACTATTTTAATTTTCTAATTTCTCTGACCCTTACTGTGCAAATTAGCCCCCAGACCGAGAAAGCCACTGAGGAGTTTGACATGTGGGAGAAGGGGACTGTGCATTGGGGTTCATGGAGTTCATGTTATTCCCCTCGGCTCTGACTCCAGCGAGCCCGGCAGTCTGAACAGATCAGCCAGTCTGAAGGTGGGCAGAGATGTCTGAGGGCAACTGAAGAGATCAGAAGAAAGCACAGTGTCTAAACAGGACTCCTTAGACACTTCATTTTTATTTATCTTCCTGAGACTCCTCTCTTGGGCTGGCCTGAAAAGAAAAGCATCTTGCTGAAGAATAGAAGGTCTGTAAGTAGAAAAAGAAAACATGGAGGTTTAAAGTAAAAATACGAATAGCAATGTTAACAGCACTGCGTAACGAGGAGTCAGACACTAGGGAGAGTTATGTAGTTGTTACTCCTGACTAGGATTCTGAGAGATGGAGGTTTGGAGCTGAGGCTTCCCTGTTCCGAGAAGAGCCTTTGCCCACCTAAGCCACACAGTCAGGAAGACAAAGATATTTATTAATATCCCCGACAGCATACATCTTGCTGGTGCTGCTACCAGCATAACACTGGCCTGGAAAGCACAACACTTCTGCTAGCTTAGCTCCTGAGCACAAGGAACTAGAGTGTGAAAGAAAACAATTTTTGCCATAGTTTTGTTCTTGAACCCAGCCAGGACCTAACCCCATTTAAAAAACTTCAAGCCTAAAGAGTGTTTTAATAAAGGGCTCTAATAGAGGTGGATATAATACTGAAAAACACCTACATTCATCTCCTTCCCCATGGAGGCAAATAGCTTCTTGAGAGAACTACATAATGGCTCAACGGATAGTTTAGTGTGAATGCATTAGAAAATCAAAGCCATTTTAGCCTTTCAAGGAAACAGAAACAATGTTCAGTTCACACAAGTTTTGAACTGAGTGTGAATTTCAAAAGCAAAACGTTCACCATTGGTTTTCTGCAGAAACAGCAGTTTTCACGGCCAGAATTAGAAGTCCCGCAGCACAGGACGGTGACAGCACCGCAGTGGCAAACGCTGCACACAGTTACACTGAGTGGCCATAGACGAGGCTTTGAGCTGTTCTGCAGGAAGGTCGCAATAATGCTACTAATATTGATAGTTAATACTGAACTCTTACTTCGGGTATGAAATAAATTGCCTAATACTTGGATAAAAAAGAACCAAGGTTATCATGGAATGTCTATGTTCAATGCTTGCCTATATTGATAGGCTATTAAAGTACAATATGCAGAACAAGGAGATTTTTATAGTATGAATAATCCCATTTCTGGTTTTAATTTATTTTTGCCAAGTATTTTAGTTGCATCATAACTGTGATGTTAAACAGCCAGTTGTTCAGACAGCAGTTTAATCCATCAAGCACAAGGCAACGGGCCTGTTTTGTTTTGTTTTTTAAACTCTTACCCATGGGAACAATGCAAGCAGCAACAAGAGTGTGATCCTGAGGGACAAAATTATATAGGACTAGATCGCCCAGATACTTAAAACTGAAATACTTGGAGATATATCTGACGATAATCACACTACAATCACACAGCAAATAAGGTGTGGAGACAACTGCTTTTTAAAATTATTGCAAAAGTAGAAGTAATTAGCAATAATTAGCAGCAAACCATATTTTCTTTCTGGCAAGCAGCTGGATTATTAATGTTTGTAAAGCATACTGAGACCTATCAATAGAAAGTGTACCAGGAGCGGAAAACACATCACCACCCGTGTGTTATACAGACCTGCATTAATTTGACTCCTTTGAAACCTAACTGGAATTAAGGACTACCTACAACTTTGATGTAAAGCAAATAATTGTTCTGTTCAAAACACAAGTCTGTTTTCTGCTTTGAAGATGTGTGGCAGCAAAGAGCAGGAAGTCACAAGTGATTTCCCTGGGAAACATATGACTCCGCAGTACTCCTCAGACATCTACTCCTGGGTCTTCTGATTACCTTGTAAAAGGATGTGAAACCCCAGAAGTATTATTTCTTGTATATTTTCACATGTCATGAGCACAATGAATGTGATTGCTTCCAGGAGGGAAAAAAATTTAAAAAAAAAAAAAAAAAATCACCGAGCATGCTTATTGCTAGAATTGGAATTCAACTAAACTCAGGGTTTGATCTATTAAAATTGACTATTTACAGCTAAAGTTTCCTTTTTGGAGAAACTTCCCCTTCTGATTTTTTTTTTTTTTCCCACGTTTAGAGTTTGATAGTATATATATGCTGACATGAGGATGTGCCACTGTGCGTGGTGCATGTATTATGGGTTTGGTACTAAATAGCAAAAGGTGATGGGGCACCACCTGTTTTCCCTTGAACATGTAGCTCTCCACCAGAGAGAACCACCAAAACAAAGCTGAGAAACCCACTTTCCCTGTTTGTGGAGGCCCGAGTTTTTTCGGGACTTATTAAAAAAACTGCATTTCTGATGATGTAGGAAATAAACTGAATGAAAAATAACTTCCATTCATGAAAAGACAAAACCAACACCTGAGTGACTAACTTTAGCAGATAACATGTGAGAAAACGTATTCTTGAAGCTCTATAGACAGACAGACAATATGCTTTTCCATACTTTACTGGATTTTATCCTATTCTAGTTAAGTTTTCACCATGCCTCTCTCAAGGTATCTGAATATCTTTGCAGCGCCTTCCTGCTCAGTACCTCTTAGCACTACACAGCCATTTGGGAGCTGCTGCCCAGCATCCCTGCATTTCTGCCAAGTGTTTGTATGATGTGGCAACATTTGGCCCATAACACCAATTCTACAAAAACACTCTAAATAAAATGCCATTTGAGAATCCCTTCTTATACTGGCATCTGAAATTACTTGAAGCTAATATTATACATATATTTATAATTCAAAATATTGACCTTCAGTGTTAAGCTTGTATTTTCTTTTTTTTTTTTTAATCTAGCCTGCCTTTGGAAAAAATAAAGTAACTTCTGAGTGTAAACAGGAGCTAGAGGTTCATTCCAGACCATATGCAAAGTGACAGAGCACATCAGCTCTTTTCAAGGGAAAAATAAAGATCATGTGAGGAATGTGCCAACTTTCCATAGATAACCAATAGACAGCGATTTGACTTCCTAATTGCATTTCTGTTTTTCCAAGGGCATAGGAAAGAGAAGAGCTTCAAGGAAATGAAACTCCTCAATTACAAGTCTCAGCATGATTACATTTGCTATATCTGTGCTGAGAAACATGACTTTTTCCTTTTAAGTAGAGAAATAATAGCAAATACTCTAACAAGTGATCCTGAGGTATGGGGTACAACACGAATTTTCTGGTTCACATAGACGTAACATTTCAGCACAACATTTCTTGCCCATCAGTGGCTGCATGGAAGACATATAGATCACGGCTCATTGTATTACATTAAGTATAGGCTTAGTACACTGCAGATGGTGTTATACATCTTTTTAATATGTATAGAAACATTTTCCTGTACCCTGCATTTCTCTTTAAGGAATTATTTCCACTATTTTGTCAACAGGTTAGTATTTGAAGGCTAACAAAATATACTGAAGACTACTGATTTTCCATCAAAAGTAACTTAGAAATTTCCAGTAATAGCTACACGCTGTGTCTGGAGATGCAGTGCTCCAGGGAGGGCAGAGGGGAAAACGGTGAATGTGTGGACAGGAGCTCGGAGCCATTTCTTAACGAATCCTTTTGAAGTGCTGCCACTTAGGCAGAAGCTCAGGGGAGGAACAAGCTCGAGCCAGGATATCGAGCTAAAGATGAACAGCAGGTCTGAATGGTAGAGTAACCTTTCAAGTCGGTTGACTGCTAGTTCATAGAGAACCTTTGTATTCACTCTGTTAGAGAACAAGACAGCCGAAATGACAGAACCACACAGCGGTTGGGGTTGCAAGGGACCTCTGGAGATCATCTAGTCCAACCCACCTGCTAACGCAGGGTCACCAGAGCAGATGGCACAGGAAGGTGTCCAGGCAGATCTTGAATGTCTCCAGAGAAGGAGACTCCACAACCTCTCCGGGCAGCCTGTTCCAGGGCTCTGGTACCTTCAAAGTAAGGAACTTTCTCCTCATATTCAGATGGAACCTCCTGTGCTTCAGTCTGTGCTCATTGCCCCTCATGCTATTGTGGGGCACCACTAAAAAGAATCTGGTCTGCCTTGTTGGTAGCTGTGAAGCAGAAATTTTCCAGAATCTAAAAAATTATTGTTGCTTTTCTACAATGGGTGATGAACAACAATGTGTTCTCAAAACATGAGATTCTTTTAGACTGTTGGTTATTGCAAATATTTTTTTTCTTGCATCCACTCCAACATCTCAGGCAGTCAACAAAACCAAGGCTGTTTTGCAAAATTTCTATGCATATTTTTCACTTGTAGTCTCTCAAACTGTGTAGCTTTCCTGGCTTCTGTTTAACTCAGGCAACAGAACCCACAAAGAGCACTATTACAGGAAAAGAGAGAAATAAGTGAGTTAGAGTGCCATTAAGTTCATAAAGGTTAAATAATTCTAGTGATTGCTCCCAGTCATTCCTTGTATGTGAAGCCTAACTTGAAAGAGAAACTTGAACTTGAATTCAGGTTTGCGATGTAATGCAAGTCAACTTATACATATTGGTATTATAGTAACGAACTTGTCTTAGCAGACAGCACACATTTCCTGATCCTATGAGTAGAACTTCTGCTCATATCAGTACCAAGAATCAAAGTCTGCAGTTGGAAAACTGGACTGTTATTCTGTGATCAGCTGTAATTCTCATTCTGAGAATACCTTACTTGTAAGACAAGCAATACTTTTAGTTCCTTCTCACTCCTGAAGGCAATAGTCCACACTGGGAATTTATTTGTGTAAAGTGCTCGCTGCAATAGTTTAAAATTAAAGTTAACTTGAAAAATAAAGGTTTTGGCGTCAAATCAATAGCCTTATCCGATGTGTAGCATCCAACCTTTATGTTTGTATCCTTCTCATTCTAACAATAAGCATTTTCAGGATCTGAAAGATGAGTGGTAAAGGTGATCTTGTTTTATCTTGTAAATGATGGAAGGTACTGTACAGATTTCTCTGGTTTTCATTAAACAGTGTTATCCAGGTGACATGATTTCAGAGCCTGCTTTCAAAGGGTGTTTGCTTTTGCAGGCATGCAGAACCACCCACATGTACAGTTCGATAGCATGATATTTTACACAGAAGAATAGAGCTAAGGCACATCAAAGCAAGTCATATCTCTGTCCAGAAGCAAAATGTGTGTTAGTAAGGGACTTTGTTACATGGAGGAGGAAAAAAACTCCAACCAACCTCCTCCCCCCCCCCCCAAAAAAAAGAAAAGGCTGCTACCACCTAGGAATTTCATGAGCACCTTTGCTAAAAGAATCTAAAATTCATGCAAAATACTGTAAAATTGCTACCTTTACTGGTGCTCTGGTTTGTCACATATTTCTGTTTAATAGAAGCATCTTTTTGAAGTGTTTGGAACTTCCAAACAAATTTCAGCTGTTTAAGAATTTCTCAAAGAACGAATACAGCAGTTTCAAGAGTCCCCCCCACCCCAAAAAAAAAAAAAGAAGAAGAAAGATACAGCTATCATGTCAAACATCATCTGTCGACTTCTCAGAGACTAAAACAGGGACACATACAAACCAGCCATGGCAAGGCTCCAGCAGCAGTAGGAGGAAAGTTTTGGTGTGCCTGCCAAGAATCTCAGCGATGGAGAGCAGAGCGCTGAACTTTGCCTTACATAGTGGCTGACAACCCCAGGGGTCTGTAAGGACTTCATATTTTCACTTGGCTTTACTTGCTTACAAAAATGTAAACCCTGTGGGAATCCATTAAGAAAGAAAGAAAAAAAAAAAGCCTTTGTTTTAAGTCACTAATTCATACTGTGTTAAGCCAGTAGCTGCAGGTCAGCTTTTGCTATGGTATCCAGCTACTACAGATCTCTTTTAAAGTCCCTTCTCATAAACACTTTTTTCCTCCCCTATATTGACTGATGGGGAGGTTTTATTCATCTCTTGACCTAAAGGGCCCTGCTTTGCCAGAAATAGCCCAGAAAAGCTCACATGACATGCCTCGCATTTGCATTTCACTGCCAAAGTGCTTCATCTTGCCTGTGAACAGCTGAATGAACAGAGGAGCCCCAAAACCTTCAACAGCTATTTTCTTAAGTTACCTTTGCCAAATAAAAACTGATTTATTCTTGGAGGGGTTTTCTTTTCTTAAATCTTTGGTTTGTTGCTATTCTGGTGCCTTAATGAGACAGGCCATTCACTCTTACGATTTCATTTTCATACATCTTGTACAGGCCAAAATACAAATCAACAGGCTGGGACTACAGCATTAAGGAAGTTTTGGTGTGAATTTGGTTTAAATCACAGAACGGCTTCAACCAAAATAAATATATTTTCCTCTTCACTTGAGAAAAAAAATAAGTGATTTGGGGTTTGACATTTAAAAACATTCTGATGTTCTACTTTGCAGAGTTTTTAGTTTCAAAAATGTTGCTTTTTAAAGTCATGCTTTGGATAAGGGGCAGTATTTTGGCTTTCCCAAAATATGTTTTGGAGTGTGTGTTCTTTCGTTGTTAATTTTTCTGTTGTTTTTGCCAAGAACATGCAAGTGTTTGAGGCTGAGCGAGATCCATGGTGTTTTTTCCGTCACAAGAAAAGTCTTTTTTCCCAGTTCAGTCACTGAACCAATATCTAGTTTTACTGCCTAGATGGAAACTTCACTTTAATTCTAGATGATGGACTGAATCTGCAAAGGCATCTAGGTGCCTAACTCTCATATGAACAACAAGAATCACTAAATTCCACTGATAACTGCACTGATTATTCTTCCCTTTCTCAGTGAGCACTATGCTATCAGGTTGGATTCTTTCCACCTCTCATTCCCTGCCCCTCCCTGCAAAGGAAATACCATGAAATTCTTCTCCAGAGGAAGATGTTTGATTTCACAGGTGCTGGAAGTTGCCCTTTCCAATCTCACTCATCTTCATGCCCCACAGAACACGAACAGGTCACTTCTGTGTGGAGCGAGATGGCAGGGCAGCAGGGAGAGGGGAGCTGTGCAAAGCGTTCCTGTCTGAATAAAGGGGATTTATAAACTGCTGAAGCGTCCATCACGTGAGTTTTGTTTCCTTTTTAGTTCTAATCAAGATTTTTATGGCAGAGGCAGCAAGAACACTGCTTGCTGCTCACAATGCTGTATTTCTGCTATACAGAATGAATGTTTAAGATGTGCCGGTTACAGTAATGCAGATGAAACAAGAGCACCTCACACACATCCCGTATTTAACATAGTTGAATCCTACCTTTTCGTTATGTTCACACATACACTGTCAATTCAAATTTCCAGCCTTACAGCTGACCTCTGATCATTTTTGTTTGTGTATTATTATTATCAATGTCAAATGAATAACTGCAACCAGAACCCCAATCCAGGAAATACATACAAGTTGATTCTCCTGTATTAGTACCCTTGAGAAGACTGTTAATCCTCCTACCTGTGTGCAAAGTGACATAAAAATGGTATGGTACAATACAATGCAATATAACCCTGCCCTGGTTATATTCCATGGGTTTCAGGTGTCTTTAGGTCAAACTGGATTTTCTCACAAGAATTAAAGTATGTTAAAGAATGCCACAGATGGTTATAATCAATTGGAATACCTTTAGCAATCAGTGTATTCATTTGGCAGAGTCCTCTCACTATACTGTATGACCTAATGTGCTCCCATACTTATTAATGAGTGATACATTAATAGATTTACCATATAATCACAGATAAAATAAGAGAACAAAACTGTTAGTAAGAAACACGTGATAGCAAGTCTCAAAATATCCTGGGATAGGTTTAAACTACTTGCTGGCTAAGAAACTGCTGAATCATGCCCTTAGGCTCATACCGAAAATAGTGTTTCATCTGGCAAAGCACTTACAAGCTATTAATGTTCCCTGTTGTTGAAAACCAGCTGAACAGCTGCTGAGCACAAAGGATGAAGAAGCATTCTCCTAACTTTGCTGCTTTCTTGAGAGAAAGAGAATAGCAAATATGTTTTCTCCTACAGCAGTTCTACCTTTCACACCATTTGCTCTTAACAGAAGAAGAAAATACCCTAAATGTTTTCAAAGCATTCTGTGAGCTTTCTGAGTCTGAGACACCTTAAAAGAAACTTTACTTGCCTTTTTACCGATATAGCACTGATCATTCGTCTTGCAGTTGTAGTCTTCTCTGGTGAGACTGTGATATTCTCAGTATGTGGTCTGCAGGTTATTTCTTAGACCCAAGAGAGAAAAAGAGCCATTTAAAGACAACTGAATTATATGGGGAAAGTGGTTCTCCCTGAGGTCCTGGAAAAGGTGACTGGTTAATGCCCTTAACGAGGAGAGAGAGGTTTTAAAATGTTGATTGCAAAAGCTCCAGCTGGAGTTAATTATGTTCTCTAATAGGCTTTGTAATGACTGTGTTTCCCAGCCTTTGACAACCCATAGGCAGAAGGAGAGACAAGAGGCCCTCTGAGTTTCTCTGGGCACCTCCTTACCTCCTGCCTTATTCCTTCTGTCCTGGTGTGATGGGGCCCTGGACTGAAGTCCTGGGTTTATCAGCAGAAAGGGTGCCGTGCAGGCTGCTGCTGTGCACTTGGCAAAGTCCGTCTAAGGTGGCTGGGCACCCCTCTGCCAGCAGCGCAACTTTCACCCTGTTTCCAGCCCATGTGCTGGGCCTCTTGCTTTGGACCTGATGCCCTGGGGCTGCTGGTGGCCTCACCCTGGGAGCGATAGCCCTGCAAAGGGAGAGGTCATGCAGAGCAGCCCCTCCAGCAGAGCTGCCAGCCCATGGGCACTGGGAAATCATGGAGAGAAGCCGAAGGTAGGAAGGAAGGAAGGAAGAAATATTATTGCAGTTTTCTCTGCTCAATCTGAGACTGGTACTTCCCACCCCTCTGGTTGCCTTGACCCCTCCACAGTGGCTGACTGCCATCCGTGTAATATCTGACCATCTAAAACACATTGGTGTCTTTTAAAGGAACAGAAAGTATATTATCCTTTAAAAATCTGCCCTGTAACCTTTATACAAGAGTTTGGGTAGCACATAAAGAAACATTCTCATGCACCTTTTATGTATGCACTTATGGTTAAGAAAAATGTCTGTGGTCTGAGTTGCAGCTCTTGCATTTTGCCTGTAGCTTACATAAAACCATGTCATTTTTCTTGCAAATAAGATCCATCTTTGAAAATAATCTTCAGGCAGGAAGCGTGGGCAGCCTGGCTTTCCAGTCTCCACGGAGGGCAGTTTACTCAGAAAGCAGAGCTTGGTATTCCCAGGGTTTCCTTCACAGAACTTTAAATTGTGGTAGGTTGGACACACGAGGTCTGTTAAAGAGACATGCTGAGTTAATTTGCCAGTTTTGCAAAGCTGCCTGACACAGTCCATCTGCCATCTCCACACTGCACAGGGGGTTATAGGTACTTTGTGCTATGTATTTCTGCTATACGGAATACTCGCCACTGTTACCTTTGTGACATGTATTTCTCACAAGTCCATGAGGAATTCACTGAACTCTTTGGCACAGCTGTAATTAGGTAATTCTTCTAGGTCTCTGCCCAATAGGTTAGTCTTTTTCCTGAAATCCACAAACATGTTTTGCTTCTTGGTCCTACTTCTTTACATTTCAACAGCAAATGACTGAGTCTATCAGAGGCCAGAAATGGTAGTCTCCTGCACTCATCAAGCCCAAGACACGAATGATGTGTATTAACTGACCTTCAGCAGGCCGTACTTCCCGCTTCCTTAATGTTTTATACAGCCAGCCTGAGCTCACCAATATATAGACACTGGACAAATGTTCATTTACAGAAACCGCTGTCTCCCATGCCCCTCTTGCTATCAGCCACACTTCGCTGCTCTGTGAAACCCAGTCAGAGCTGTCTTTTCCATTTCTGACCAATATTTGTACTTAAGGCTTCCAGAATTGGTTTACTTTCCCTGTCCTATTGTTTTGTGATCATGGCCAAGCTTCTGGTATAATTTATTTAGCATGATGTAAGATAAGAATTGCTGACTCACCCTCAAGCACATCTAATAATGCCTTGTATCACTTCCTCAGGATGGTCTTGTGAAACTGGTCTTTCCCTTTTTTTCTGAACAGTGTTATTTGTAGATGTAAGCAGAGTTAGCTGAATAAAAATGCGTTGTAGGAATTGCAGTTAATACTACTGAGCTGAGCTATTCCTACCTATTTTATTGCTTCAACTTTTACTCGGTAACAGTTTTCACAGGCAACAATAGATAATGACTAAATAGTTTTTAATTTATCTAATAAGAAGCAGGATAATATACTGATATTCCTTGAGATTGAAGTGTTGAGAAGGAGGATTAGGACTGTAATTTTTTGTTAATGATTCTGTCTTTTAATGAAGAGAATTGGAAGACCAAAACGATCAGAGAGAAATCACTCTCTGAATAGATATATCTTTTTTTAATCTAGTACAACATTTGCTTGTCCTTTCCAAAGGTGAAGGTTCTTGGAATTTACAATAGCAGTGCATGGAGGTCTGCACAGAATGACCCCAAGTAATGCTGCACACATTCAGTGAACTACAAAAACGAAAGCTGCTGCTGCCTTGGTCATCTTGTTTGGCACTAGGCTACAAGTAAGAGAAAACCAGCCCCTATCCTGAACACACGGGTGCAACTCCCATGGGTTGGAGCTCTGTGGATGTGGAGGTACATGGCCCGGGTTGAGGAGAACGCTGATCTGTACTTCAATACCTTTATCATATTTAAGAGGACATAACATAGCCAGAAAGTGCTGCTGTTATTTATATGATCTTCTAGCACTTCTGTTTCCATGCTGACACTCATCTGACCTATGTCCTCTGTGACCGAATGGGGAATGCCAACTAGACAGCAGACGGGAAAGAACTACAAGATCAGTCTGAAGTCACAGCTTTCTGCTGAACATCCAGCTGTCAGCCTTGGTCTCTTCTGTTTGCTCTGTTCCATTTAGATGAGACAACATTTAGATTTTACCACAGCTAAGCAGATAAAATGAAACAATACGTTCCCCTATAGCCCTGAACTTGAACTGCTAAACTATGTTAATAACACAAGTAAATAAGTTACCATTTTGTTACTCAAAATCTAGTCTCAGCAAAGCAGAAATGGATAAAAATTCATTATTTGTGGAGGGAGGACATACCTAACTGTTAATCTTAAGAAAAGCTATATCTCTGTTATTGTCTAGTCAGGCTGTGTGCCTTTGCTGTGAGTCCAAAGATGAGACATCTTCAGACCTGATTCCTCTATTCACTGAATTCATCTACTCAGAAAATCTGTTCCTCCTGGTGTCCACGTACTCACACAAAATTAAAGAAACAGAGGAAACAGGCAGTGGGAGAACAGTTTCTTTTCCCTCTTTTGGCTAAGAATGAGGCTAATGACACAGATTCAGGGGAAGGAATGAAAGGCATACCTTTTGTAGATGTTGTGGATTCTGCACTGAGGCGAGTGGTACCTGCCCGCTTCAGGCATTAACTAGAGTGAGCAAGACAGTAGACAATGAAAGAACCAAAGCATAACTCTGCTTCTTTGACAACTGAAAATCCCTGAAAAGGCTCTGCTGGGACAGTAAAGGCAGTAAAAATGCTGGGAAGTTAAAGGTCCTTGAAGTGTGCATGACAAAAATGGCTATTGCTTTATAATAACAGAAAGATTCTGCCTTAGAAATAAGTCAATAAAGGCTTCCTGACACACATAAAGTTACTTGCTATTTCAGATGGGGAAGAAACTTTTCAAAAGACATCCAGGAGCCTTTCTTGTACAAAACTTTTCTCCCCAGAGAAACATTTATTTTTTTATTTTACATTCCCTCCATGGGCATATAGTACTTCCAGTGCTATCCTGTGTGTTTCTCTGCAGGAACTGGTTGTATTCCAAACGCCCCGCAGTGTGCAGGGGAGTTTGCTCCCGATGGCATCTGCTCAGCCCACTAACACCTTGAGATTATGCTACTGAAATTCGCAGTGGATTTCTGCAAAGCAGCTCCATCCACTCAAAACCTCTTGAAAGCGAGTGTTGCATAGATGAAGTTGTCTGTGCTCAGACATCCAGCAGGGAAGCTCTGCAGCTCAGAGGTTTACTGTTTCCTTGGTTCCCGGCTGTGTCACAATTTGCACCTTTTGGGCATGGCTGAACAAAGCCAAGGTCAGTACAGGCTAACATGGAATAGTATATTGCAGCCAAGGAAAAAAAATAAAAACAAATACACAAACAAACAAACCTACCCCCCAAAAAAAGAGAGGAAAAAAAAAACCAACAAACCAAAACAAAACCAACCAACTGAAAAAAAAAACCAAACACAACAAAAAACTCCTGAAGTTTCAGGTAAGTAATTTTTATTCCTCTGAAACTTCTGTCAAACTGTCCCAAAGATAGGATTCTTTGTTTTGTTATCTTTAGAAGATAAAAGGACTGCAGCACACTTCATCCTGTAAACAGTAACTTTGACTGGCCTTACTCGGGTAGCAGCTGAGCAAATATAATATTTCTAACATGGACAACTCCTCCTCCTTCTTTCTCAGCTGGACAGACCATATATTTTTTATAACTCCCTGCGAGTTCTTATGTCTAATGCGGTCAGCCAGGGGAAAGAAGCTTCCAGAAATGAAGGAATTCAAACATTGCATTTACCTTGTCAGCAGTCTTAGAACTAAAATGTGCCTTTCTAGGAGCAGCCCCAGCAAACACGTTCCAAATTGTCCAAGTTAAGGTCTGCAGCTCTTAGTTAAATCAGCAGGCTACAGACAGCTAAAAGAGCTCAAAGAAGCACACTGTAAGAATTTGTATACATGCAAGGCAGGCAGGCTCTGCACAGGAATATTACATGTGAGCATTGTGGAAAATGGTTTTGCCAAGTCTGCTTGATGAAAACATGAATATTTGTCCTGTTGGACTAAAATAACTTGAGGGAAAATCTCATATGTCTAACTGACATGCTAAATAATTCAGAAGACCTTGTTGAGTTAAAGAAGATTCTCTGCTGAAATTACATGATCATTAATCAAGAGGCATCAGTTTTGAGTCCTTTAGTTCAAGATAAAATAGCTGAAACGGTTCAAACTGTATTGAAAATGTTAATGTGAAAGAATGTGAGTTTTCTTCGCTTTAGCTGTCCTACTTATTATAAAAAGGATCCTTAGATGAAAAGATGCTGAAGTTGCTTTACTTGTACTTTCTAAGCATAAAGAGGATTTTCACACTAACCATTTTGTTCTTCCAAGCATGTATTTCAGCTTTCTGTCTTCAGCAGCACCCCTTCGAAGATCTGCTGTCCCACTGCTCTAAGAAATCTGACTGTGCTAACTGTGGAGTTTTGACAGTACTCAGGGAAAAAAGCTTTCATTCTTATAAAAGATGCCTCAGCACTTTAATAATCACACAAAACAGCTCCTAATAGTGAATCAGAGTCTGCTTATAAACTGAAATCAAACAGTAAGACATTAAATGAAAATATGTACTTATTGATTGACAAGCTATCTATTGGACAGATGTCTGGAGAGCAATTAAATGGTTGTTAGATGGTGTGAAAAGTCAGTGTGAAGTAGTCTATTCTCTCAGCAGTGATTCTAGAAGAAATAGTGAACTGGAAGAACTCCATAAATACATTATATGCAGTTGGAAAAAAATAGAGCTAGAAAAATGGCAACTGCCCTTGAAGATATTCAGGATTAGAAACTCCCCAACTTCCAGGGTTTCAAGCACGCTGTAACCTGTGTTAACGCTTCCCAAGCAAGTTTACACATTGCTCCAATCCCCTTTTACACAGGCAAGGACTGTTAGCACATCACCTCTCAGTTTCTAAAAGACCTCAATTCTTTCACTCGTCTCATTTCCTAGAGCTCTAATTGCAACTGTTGTACTCTTCTGGTTTCTCTCCAGTTAGCACTGCTGCTCCACAAAGACATGAAAGAAAAATGGGATGCAGTACTCCATTTTTCCCAATTCTAAAGACAATAGTAGCCTGCACGATTCAATTAATGAATCACATGCTACAGACCCATTTCCTTTCTTTTTTTTTTTGTTACTTATGTTTGGCCTTTGTTGTGCTATAATCTCACCATTCTTTTCTATAAAAACAGATAGTTGTTCCTGATCCAGTGTTTGAGCAGTCAGTTGGTCCTGCCTAAATGTAGCACTTGTCTACATTGGATTTCATCTTATTTTTTTCCTGGACCACAGACAACGGCAACAGACATAGAGTCATATCACAGGCATAACACATTTTTACCCATTTTTTGTGAGGACACAGGACTTGTGCAATCAGACTATTCTCTGTCACCTCCACCACTTCCTGACAACCAGCTTTCAAACCACTTGGTTAATTCCATCTACGTATGATGAAAGAGAAAGGTCTCAAAGATGGAGTGTAACAGTTTTGTGAGAATCAGCAGCTGGGTAGAAGCCCAAAAGTGCTTCCCTTCTCAGAGGGAAAAGCACAAGTGTGGTGTGTGCTGTTTGTCCTGCCAGTCCTGCAGCACTCACAGGCCCGTGGAACACAGATCACTCCTGAGGGTCAGACAGAGCATCGGCTCTGCTCTGCTGGTAAGAGAGGAGAGGAGACACTGCAAGGAGACCTCGGGGAAGAGCCAGGGTTATACAAGACAGGGGTAGGAGCTACTGCTATGGCAGTTGTGGGTGTAGAGGGACCAAGGACATACAGATGTGGAAAATCATGCTTTGCTAGTCCTGCTGCTCAGGGAAGAACCTCTTTTCAGACTCTGGTATGGTGTCACTGGGAAGCAGGTATCCTGTACATGGCCTTTCCCTGGCAGTAGTGGACAACAGCTTTAATGTTTTGCCCCTTTTTTTTGTCTTGATGAGTTATGCTTAGGTGGTTATTGAAATTCTAACAGCAGTGTCTACTGTACATTGTATTTCCCTTATCTACCAAAGGAGGAGAGTCAGGTTTTCTAAACGTAATCAACTCCCACGCTTTTACAAAGGATTAAGTACTCTTAGCTCTGCATGTGTGAAAACAGATTGCTCCATCACTCTATACCTAGAACAAGAGCGGAAAGCACATGGTTGCATGCTTCTCTTGTGACCAAATGCAATAAAGTTTAACTAGGAAGAAATATTGACGCGCACAAGGACAAGCTGAAGTATTTGAAAAAGCATTATAGAACAGCATGCACTTTGTCCATGCACTTTGCAAAAGCCTTTATGCAAACATCCTTGTTAGGTTTTTTTTTCCTGCCCCTTTAGGGTTGCAAAATACAGTCTGTCTTATTTAAAGCAGAAGCTAAAGACACAGTCTTACTCCAAGAATAAAATACTTTTAATCCTACAAGTGATTATTAGACCATGCAGTAACAGCACCCAGAAGCAGGAAAAAGAATGTAAGAGTACAGAGGACAAGATAATAGGGACTACTACTCTAATACTCCCTACCAGCTTCTCTAGTGCTAAGCACTTCAGAAATACATAAATACAGAGTACAGCACAATATATTCCTGGAAGACCTGAAAACAGGTCAGTCTTGAGGCAGATAAGAAAGCATTATCATCTCTACAGTGCTAGATCTAAAAAAAGCAAAGTCTATTAGTTGCATTCTAGCAGAAATCATCTTTACAAGTTTGCTTGTAATCTTGTATTGTTTCAAAGTTGTGAAGAGCCTACGACTTGGCATTGACTCAGTAATATCTGCTAATTTTTAATACTAAAAAGCAGTAGAAATTAACCGAGTCTGGAATTGCCTATTTTATTACAGAAAGTTTGATTTATGAAGCATTACTGACTAATTTTGACCCTTTGTAGATTAATAGTTTAAATATATGTTTTGAAAACTATTGTGTAGGAGGCTCTGGAAGAAGCCTCTGTCCAGCAGGAATGGAGTGTATGATGTGAAAACGTTACCTTTGACAGTGATCACCGAGGGAACACACTCAGCCAACTTCAGAAGGAAAATGAGCTAGCTCTGCTAACCTGGGACATACACAGCATATATTCTACAGCAGCAAAGACAGCAGTAACTGCAGTATTTTAAAACTGCTAGATATGAACCTACTTACTCTTCTGGAATTTCTAAGAGACAGTTCTCATGAACGAAAACCAAAAACAGTTCAAATTGAAGGGACTGAGTTCAAAAAAGTGTTCTTTAAGTGTGCTACACAATAGCATTCACAATTCTTTCTACCTACAGGAGTGGATCAGTGCAATTACATCTTCAAGTCAGTGTTCTAACATTCTAAGTTTGTAAGTGGCAGTGAAGGAGGTAAACATTCCTAAAAACGAGAACTGGTAATCTGACTTCAACACTGACATTTTGGTAGGTTCTATTAAGGAGGCACATCCCTTACCCTAATGCTACCAATTCTGATACATACAACAAAGCCTGTCATAATGTAATGGTAATAACATCACAGGGGACAACATATAAAGGTATTTTTCTAGGAAAACCTCTAGTTCAAAGAGGAATCTGTTCAGAGAAATCCTAGTGAATGAGCACAGCATCCTTCCAAAGACTGAGTCATCAAGCAAACATATCTTAAATACTTGTAACAAGACTGAGTCCTGTACAAAATACTCAATTGAAGTAATTTTCAAGACTAAAATCAGAATATTAAAAGTATCACATTTGCACCCACAGGTTGCTACTACAGAAGGCCATCATCTCAAATTCAATATGGTAAAAAGATGACTCTGAACGTAAAATAATTTGCCTTTGTTGCTCAGCAAGTCAATACACAAAACCGCTATGTCACCAGTACTGGTCCTGGGCTGAGGTTAAGACCACAACTTCACCTCCTGTGTCTTAAGTTACCACTGCGGATGGAAAATAAAAATCAGGTCACTAAAGAGACAGAGCTATAAGGTAATTTAAAGGCTTTTACTCCACTTGCTGTTTGCTTCCTCCCCAATGCTATTTGTTTGTGCTTCATGGCAGTTTCCATCCTATCACTACAGAAAACCTTCATCTACAGGATCCATGTTATATTTAACATACCAAGATGCCCACAAATGAATAATACAGGACAAATGAATTTTTATGCAAATTTATTCATCAGCTTTAACAACAGTAATACATAAATCAATACTATGTCCAGCATAAGGTTGTATAATAAAATATGCTATTCTGGTAAGATTGATTTCTAGTGCGTACATTTTAAGGGCGGTTTTCATCCAAATTGGACACATTTAAAAATAATAAATAAATACAAGGCCAAAAATGCTTACTTAACTGAAGTCCTGCTAAGTAAGACTTCAGGCTCCACATTGCTTCAAAGCACTTATCAGTACAGGTGTCTGCATACATCTTAGACTTACATACACGGGCTGTGCTCAAGCAGCATACATGTTTTGACTTTTGACTTAGACCAATGCATACGGAATTTCCAATTTAGACCTAATTCCTCTTAAACCTAGCATCTACCTTTCTTCTTTTTTAGGATTGTCTTGCCTTCCAGCTGTGTATCTGCACATACAAACCTCAGCAACACTATGTGTACAAAATACAAAGGTCCAGCCCCCTCCCAATACTACTTTTTTTGGCTTGAGATGCAGACTGCACTATCTAGTAGAACTATTTATGAAACAAATCGCTATTCAACTCAGATAACACTACATTGTTCTTGGGGGGAAAAAAACCAAAAACAAACCCCAGAGTTTGGGAGCAGATGGGAACATGGTATGCTCCCAGCTCTACATGTTTTTGGAGCTCTCTAGACTTCAGGAGTACATCCTCTCCGGGATGGCTGTGCTCAGTGCTCCAGCAGGAGGCTTCAGGCACACCGGGTGCTGTAGGCTACAGACAGCCCGGGAGAAGCCGCATTTTCAGCTTTGCTTCCCTGATGACCAGCGAGTCCAACATATACAGTGGCATTCAGATGTTCATCAAAGTGCAGAATAGAGGAATTCACTGACATTTGGGCTACCTTTATGTTCAGCAATACTAAAATCTGGTCCCAATTTAGATTAGATACACATGAAAAAACATATTTGGAAAATCAGAGGTATTTTATTTACTAGTGTACTTATCACATACTGTGTAGGCTATACTTTGTGCATATTCGTTCTACAAATCTAGGTAAGCTTGTTTTATTGTAATCTTTTAAATTCTGCTGATGGCAAAATTCCCTTTTCCTTAAGAAGTGACACTCAGAATTGAGTCACAAATTTTAAAACTACTCTAAATTACATATTTTGCTTCATTGTATCAAAACAAAGCCCAAAAGCTTGGTCAAAGTATAAACACTTATAAAGCTAGTGAAAACATCCCTGAGAAACTTTCAGTAATATAGCAGTAATGATTAGTTTTGGTCCATTAGAGAAGAAAAATTGTTATATCCAGTTATTGAATACTGAGGGCTACAAGTACATTGGATTTCCATTCATTCACTTTCACTCCTCTTACAAAAATAGTGTGTCCGAGAAAAAAAGCCACTAGAGATTTTTGACATTCTGTTTAGTTTGATGTACAATATAATCATTACAAATTTTAATACGAATGGCCTAGATTCACCCCTGGTGTAATGCCTTTAGTGTCAATGGAGTTCACACACATTCCAGGGTTGAAGTCTGGCAACACAATGACTGCGTGAAGAACAGTACCTAAAATAATAAAAACTTAGAAGTTATAGAGGGTACTTTTCACAAGTTGCTGATGTATGTTTTTGCATACTACTTTTAAACATTTAAAAAGATTTAATTCTAGAAGTCATATTGTCATGCCACGGGAAAGCTCAGAACACCACCAGGTTCAACTCTACTGAGAAAGCCAAGTGCATAGAGTAGTTTGCACAAAATTGCACATACGGTTAATGACTATGGAAATACTGTGTTAGTACACATGCAGGGTGAACGAACAATCAAAAAAACCAAAACCCACAAGAACTTCTTGAAAATCAGAGGAGTATATCAGTCTTCATTGCTCTGAAGTTGCTTTAGAGGGCCACACAGTCTAACATCTCATCATCTTAGCAGTTACTATGGAACAAACTAAGTCAAAATTCACATACATGTAAAACAGATAAATGCAAGCAATCCACTTTCTTACTACTTTGCCTGGAATACAAAGTTTTCCAAAACATCGGGCTTAAACAGGGTTTCTGAAAACAATAGCATTCAAAATGAAATAAAGCTGCTTGTACTCTGAGGAAAACACTAAGCCCTAGACTTGATCTTTCTGTACTAGTATGCCTGACCGTAGCACTTTCTGCTACATCAAACCTGAGCAGACCTGTCATTTGCAATTAGAAAAGCCATGCTTTATAATGTTATATTGACAGCTTCTGCTAAAATGAGACTATGTTTTACTTTATGAAGTGCAACAAAAGTGTAATACAATATCTTGTACTAGCACTTGTCTAATTTGTAAGCAAACATGCAAAAAAGGTGTTTCTGTAAAGTTAAACCAAAACAGATCAAACACTAGAAAGGTATTTTGGGAAAATATCAGGACTTAAGTATCTGCTTCAGGAATCCAAGAAAGATGTTTATACCAATTTGAGAAGATAGAGGACCAGAACTGTTTATGGTAAGGGAAAACCAGAGAAAAACCCCACAAAACCAAGTACTGTCTATCAAGTTATCCTGAAGCAACTAAAAAATAAACCCTCGTTTTGCTCAATGAGCACAAGAACTGTTCAGAATTCATAAACAAACCGGGTACATAAAACCATTAAACATTACCACAGTGGGGGTCAGCAACACAAATTCAACATTATTTTTGCGATCAAATATTAGACGTACAACTTGCAGGGATCCTTTGAAACTCCAGTTGTCAAGATCCAACTACATTGTCCTCTGCCAAACGGGAAACATTTTTACAGGGTCACTGCAAGATGAATTTTGTCTGCCTTGGGCCAGCTTCTTCAAACAGCTAAATTACGCATTCAACTCTAGAGAAACACCTCAGACAGGGTCACAAAAGGCAGTATATGTGTTAAACCATGATATTTGTGTAGCAAGTTAGTAAGAGAAGTGGATCCTTTCAGACAGTAGATGTATTACCAGGTGGTGAACTGTCAGAGACTGCTGTGGAATCAGGAGTGCAACAAACAAAAAGTTGTTTTCCCAAGCTTTTTTGGGCAAATCTGAAGTACATTATGTGGCCCATTGCAATAAAAGACACAGAAATAAGCACCAATAAGCCAAAAGCTTCAGGGTTTGGGGCCAAGATGACCATGATGAAGTGCAGCAAATCAAGAAGATAATTCATGGAGTTTTGGACACCATTTATGATGCCTCTTTCAGATTCTGCCACATTTTCTTGGAGCAACTGTGTGACAGTCAAATCAAAGGACCAAAGGCCTATGGAGAGAAAAAACAGTTATCCATACAACTGGGCTAAGCCTTCATTACTGACACAATTCAATTCATACTTGTGAACACTTCTACCAAAAAATGCACGGAACAAGCTAACCTCCTGTCAGACAACAATGGATTTCACACTGACAGTCACAAGCAATTTACTTTCCCTTTACTAGTATTTCCTGAAATAATACATACAGCTTGACACATTAACTTGCCTGCCACATCTTGCTTCAACATATCTATTAAGTTAACAATGTTTTGCTTGTTTGTTCCTTATTAAAATAGCTGTCTTACAGCTATTTAGTGTACTGATGCTAGCTACCATTGCTAAGTCTTGCATAAGATGTCTGCAAAAAGAAAAAAAAACCCATGTTTTAAACTATTTAGAATACACAGTAATCTACAACTGTTTCAGTTGACAGTAACTTCTATACTGTTTTAGTCCATTAATGATTCAGTTTTGTTTATCTTGCAAATGAACTTAATAGAATCACAGAATAGTTTGGGTTGGAAGGGACCCTCCCAGCTCATCCAGTGCCACCCCTGCCATGAGCAGGGACATCTTCACCAGATCAGGTTGCTCAGAGCCCCGTCCAGCCTGGCCTGGGATGTCTCCAGGGATGGGGCATCCACCACCTCTCTGGGCAACCTGGGCCAGGCTCTCACCACCCTCAGGGGCAAAAATTTCTTCTTCCTGTCCAGCCTGAATCTCCCCTCCTTTTGTTTAAACCATCACCCCTTGTCCTATTGCAACAGGCCCTGCCAAAAAGTCTGTCCCCATCTTTCTTACAGGCCCCTTCGAAGTACGGAAAGGCCATAACAAGCTCTCCCCAGAGCCTGCTCTTCTCCAGGCCAAACAACCCCAACTCTCTCAGCATTTCCTCACCACAGAGCTGTTCCAGCCCTGTGATTATCTTGGTGGCCTCTGGACCCTCTCCAACAGGTCCATGTCTTTCATGTAAGGAATCAAGTATTTTCTGCCTCCAAAATTCAGAAAAATTAAGAGTACAGAAATTCTACAGATGAGAATTGCTGTTCTTTACATTATGAATTGGACTGCCACATCTGTTGACAGATACTAACAGTACACTAACAAGCAACTCCTCAAAAAATTAAGCTGTCATCCAAATCAAAGTTTCTGCTCTAAAGTCCTTTGTTGGTCATAAATCTAAAGGTTAGACAATTTAACGAATGGATTAATTTAGTAAAATCTTAAGTTTGAAGGTTTTCAGAGCAGATGTGTTTCCTATTAACAAATGGTTTTATTTGGTTGTGAAGGAAGATCATTTAGAAATGAGCATTCAAAAAAGTTACATTCCTCTCCAAATCTGGTAACTTTTCTCCTGTTACTTATGTATGATATACAAGAAATCAGCACTGCAGTCTCTGCACTGGCAATACTATTGCAAGATCATTTCATTTTTAGGTGAAGGGTTAGAAATGTGATATAACACTTCAACTGTAGCCTCCAATTCTAAACTTATGTTTGTATCTATTTGACAGGCACTGTAATTTCTAGAATTAAAAGCAGTCAAGAGATGAGATTTTAACAGAGACATAATACTTACCAACTCTAGCAGCAATGACTCCTGCAAACAGGAGACTGACAGAGATTAAAGGCACGGGCTCAGGACTCATCTCCGGGTCGCTGTTAGCAGGAGTAGTAGACCCGTTTAACAAGTTGGGCATTCCAGTTGCAAAAACCATTTCAGGCTTATCTTCTGGAGATGCTAAAGTAGGTAATGGCTCACTTTCAAACAACCTGGCACTGATGTCAGCAAATGGGGAAACAGTCAAATCCAGAGGACTTCCAGGCATGAATACAGAGATGGCACATAAGCCCAGACAAGCAAATTGAGCAACTCCAGAAATAACACCTGTGCGAATCAGGCCACATTTGCGACGCAGCCAAGTGAAAGCTACTGTTCCCATGATTCCTGTGACTGCTGAGGCACCCATCAGGAGGCTTAGCACAGAGCCACTCAAACCCTGAGTGTATGCATAGCCTGTAGTAATGCAATCAAAGCCCAGCACAGTCATATACAGAAACGCAAGACCCATGCCTGCAAGAAACACTGGCTGGTTGTAGTACGCAACCCAGCCATCACGGAATGTGATGAAAGGCTCAGCCATCCGGGCAGCGCAGCCAACTTCCTTCTCCTGCTGGGGCTCAAAGCCAGTCACATCTTTCTCAACAATTAACTGCACTCCTTCTGCAGGTTTCATGTCACTCTCTGTAAAGAGAAATGTAATTGTTAGATACGCTCCTGCCTGGAAAGCACAGAGTGGAAACTGCAAGACAATTGTTTGCAGTCAACAAGTTCACTGCTGCAAAAGTGCATCAGTTCAATTACGCAATCAGCTTTCCCCTAGTCACTTAAATATTTGAAGTGTCCTTAAATCCCTTAAATCCCACCTGTATAGTAAGATCAAGTAAAGCTTGATCTGAAGTAAAGCTTTAAACTCTTGCTTTTTTAATTAAGTTGTGTTAGGAGAACACATATCCTGCTTCTTTTCCATAGACTTGTGCCTGAATGCTCCATTTCCATGAATACATTATTTGTTTAATGAATGGCAATGTTAGTTGGCATTTTAACATAGCTTTGTATATGTAAATGCACTACCCACAGAAAGTAAGGAACACTTAAACATCTGTCAATATCTCACATCACAGTGGAAGAACCAACCAAAATCCAAAAAATCCCACAGCAGTATCTAGCAGCATTTGCTAAATGCTTCAGTCTTCAGGAGCATTCAAGAGCCAGTTCCACAGCTATAGAGCCTTCTATGCTCTTTATCTTGCTCCCCTATCCTAGGCTGCCATCAGCCTAACCCAGTAGCTTACTGGACCAGCTACTACCACAATGGACCTGCTGGCTGGAAAGAAGATACGTCTCTTCAGCACTTTTAATAACAGTCTCCTATCTCACTATACACTGAGCAAAGAACAGATTGTAAGCTAGCTTTTAAAGAAATAACAGGATTTTTAAAACAAACGTTATTAAAAAACAAAACAACCTCCTTCCCCCCGAAAAAAACCACAAAACCAAACCGACCGAACAAAAAAAAAAAAAACAAACCAAAACAAAACCACCCTACAACATGTTGTAGCTAGGAGCCCCTCTCTTGAGCTTTCAGGAATATTCACATACTGTGACCTCAAAAATAGGAAAATGTTTCAGTTTTGCATTCTACTATCTGACGTTTCAAATACTTCATAACAAAAATCTGCTTCTGAAACAATTTTACTTTTTGATATTAAGACTAAAGTCATGTTAATATCAATTTTAAGGTTGTTTATGGTCATTGCCATCTACACTGCATATCCCAGTAGTTCAGTTTGGCCAAGGAAGCAGAGCACAAAGTTGAAGTAGACTTTTTTTTTTTCTCTCCACTATTTCCAGCAGCATGTGGAACTCACTGAAGCATTCCAGACTAGAAATACTGCCACCTCTTCTACAGCCTCCTGAAAACCTGTTAGTACTACACATAAATAGAGATGAGTTTAGTAACAAAGAGTCCTACACAGGCTGTTTTGCTTACATACACCACACACCGAAGGGCTTTGTTAGCTTATTAGCTATGGTATCTACGGACAGGAACATGCCTTGCAATCAGTCCTAAACAACAGGGTAGATTTATTCTAAAAGATTAGTTGAGAGGAGATAATTCATTCTGTGGCTGCATTCTATAGGATTCCTCAAATAGCTGCACAAGTATTGCTACTCAGTCTCTGGTAGCTATAGCTGAAACCTGTAAGCTATGAGTAGAAACCTATATAGCCTAAAAGCAGTGTCTGGAGAAGACAAATATCAATATTACTTCAGTTTGACCGATACAGTGAATATACCATGAATTTCAACAGTTACTTTTGTATTTTCAGTACCTTTCTTTACATTCAGCTGTTTCAGTTCTGATTCTTCAACTTTTCCAGATTTGAGAGCCAGAGTAGGGGTTTTCTGATAAACTTTCCAGAGCAGCAGATATTCCACACACATTGACATCAGGTTCCAGCCAGAAATGAATCCACAGCCAATCATCGGGGAGCCAAATGTCATTATCTGACCAACTGCCATCGGGGCCAAAATATTGGTCAACTGATCAATTCTTCTTATTGTGGCATTCATATCTGTCAGAAATGATTTGATTATATGAAGCGATTGCTGAACACTTACAACGAAATATTCACTGACATAATTGGGCAATGGAGACAAATACACAGAGCTAAGTCTTGCTCCAGCTGGCACTGGTTCCAGCGGGAGTTAGACTGATAACCAGAGGCACCTTTAGAACATTCCAAGTCTACTGGGACCAACCAAGGTGTTCGTAAGCCAAATCCCTACTCCTGCCACTTGTGCCTGCATGAGGTCTTTGAGGTTTAGCATGCTGGGTTTACAGCGGAAACGTAACTCCTGCAGGTAAAACTCTTAGTCATGAGATTGGATTACCCTTATATCCTAGCGACATTATGGACTCCTAAGCTTATCTCTAACATTCAAACCCAGCACACACAACTCCAGACATTAAAAGGAATCTCAGATGGTGGAATTCTTTCTTGTAAAGGTAATTTTAGCAACTGCTGTCTCCCAGTACTGGATGCTGTGTTTCTTAATCTCCTCCATTTACTTCTAATAACTGATGACCACAGTACCCACCATGATAGCAGCAGACCTTTGAAATGGCTTTAAATTTCCTTATTGAGTCACATTGCCTACAGGTGCCATGAACCATTCTCAGTACTTCCTGAACAAAGTCCTCACTCCTTTCTCTTCCACATTTTTATATTTATGGCCATGCTGAGAAGGGGTACTTGTTTTGAATGCATCTTACATTTGCTGGTAGGGGATGTCTCACTCTCCCCAATACTACCTGCTTTAGTATCATTGTACCCCCTGGGCTCCTGCAAGTTTCCAATGAGTGGTGCCACTGTTCCACCCCTAGACGTTGCTAGACACTCACTGCATTTGCACATCAGGGCTTCAGGCTGCTTTGAAGCCCATCTCAAGCCCATATTAGAGTCCTATTATGAAATCAGAGCTTTTGAAGGGCAAGTGAAACTGCATACCAGCCTGAAGCTGATTTTCTGAATCTGCAGAGAATTACTCCTTGCCATTCAAAACAACTTAGGTTACTCTATTTAGAATTCAAAGTCAATTCAATGAACTATTAGACTGTTTACTAAGATGAGTAAGTTAGCTACTTACATGATATTTGCTTTTAGAAATTCCAAGAACTAAGCTTTGAGTTACTTGAGGAAGGCTAATATTTCCACTCAGGAAAAGTACAAAGTAAGAGGGAATGGAAAAATTAATCAAGGACAATGAAGAAAGGGAAGCCAAGGCAATTTTTTATTTCTCTATTCCACCAGCTTATTTAACTAAGGCTCCTCTTCGAGAAAAGGTAACAGCACAGAGATGGACCACAGTATTTGCTGCCAAGTCAATGCCGGCATTTAATTTTTTAAGTTAACTCATTTCAACAGACTCCAGATCAAATGATGATCAAACACATAATAACCCTATTCAGCCTGGAATAGATACATTAGATCTGTTGAACTAAGGTACTTAGTTCAGTGGGGTTTTTTGTTTATTTTTAAGTTGATGAGGATTTAGAGAAACCTCTTGCCTGATTTTTTCAGTACAGAATGTAAGTGGTCATATAGTTCTGTCTGAGATCATGAAGCAGTACAGAGGCAGGACTGCCTCCCATGCAGCAGTTCTCTCTCTGCAGGTGTGGTCCTGTACCTTATCTCATCTGTAGTAAGTAGTACAAGGATTGGGGAGACAATTTGCTGAATAAGATCTGGCACAAGAAGAAAGGTTAATGAGAACCTTTAGAACATAAAGGCTTCTACAGATAGAAGATATTTTTCTACTTGTGATTCACACATATTAAGAAAGTTAACCTGGACTGACACTCTACAAAAGTCATGACCTAGAAAGGCACTGCAAGGTCAAAATAAAACACTATGGTGGAAAATTTGTATACTGGAAAATGAAAGCAAGACAATTTTAATGCATCTAATGAAGAACTAGGCCCTCCCGGATGAGAGGGGGAGATAAGATTCCTTCATTGGAGATAAAACATAAAAAAAAGAAATCTGCAATATACAATTCAAAACCTTAAAAGTACTCCGGCATGTAAACTGAACTTTATGGGCAATTCAAGCAGCTTCATACGAAATTAGAGTCCAGAAGCTGAAATGCTGTCTACACCTGGAGGTATCTAAACTCCACAAGTGCCAGACTTAAAACTTCAGTCCCAGAGTTACTTTAGTAAGCTACAAATGTCTTTGTAACCTTAAGCTGCTCTGTGCTTGTTTGCACTTCAGTATCAGTTCCTCTATCTGGGAAGGCTTCAGTCTCCTTGTAGGGCTGATTTAGAGCCCACAGAGCCAGCCCAAGTTCATCACAAAAGATGCCACTTTTGACACTGATACAGAGCAGTAGCTTAGCCAAAGATCAATCATCCACCCCTTGGTGCAAATGGCCTTGCAGTGAGGAGAACCCTGCAGCACAGGACAGTCAGGTTCAATGGATCCCTGGGGAGGATCCCAAACAATCTCTCACATCCAAGTAGTGCCATGACCACCAAGCTGTAGCAGAATGGGAATGGGAACTCATTCTCTCTCCTAATAATGCCATGCCACTGTGCAAGAAAGAGGGAAAAGGAAAAATATTTAGTAGGCAAAAAAGATTGAGTCTGTAGTCAAATACCAAAGGTTATCACATGTCAAAGGAATAGAGAGCTTTCAGTTCCAAGTGAAGAAAAGTGTTCACAACTCCGAGTTAGACATCTAAGGCTACAGAAGTGCAAGATTTCAAATATATCTGCATGCACAGCATTTCCTACTGGCAATTTCCTGATCCACCTACTTCACTGTTCTGGACTTCATTCTCATGTACCCCTTTCTTTGATCCCTGTGTGAGAAAGCCCAGTTACGCAACTGTTTTCTGTTTCATTCCAGGGACCTAAAAATAAAGTATTGCAACACTTGGCTTTAAGTGCCTGAAAGTTAAAGAGCTTTTCTATTAAACACTGGTTATTTGATTTAAGAGCATGATGTATGTTTATTTGTTCAGCAAGAATAAAGTCTTCCTCACAGAGCTGCAGTAGGACTAAAAGGAAGACAAAAGTTCAGGGATGCCTAACTGAACTGCAATCACAACAGTAATTTCTAATCCCAGTAAGTGTAGTTCACAGCAGGGAAGAGAAAAGTACAGGCTGCCCTTTTTACCAAGTGTTTTCTTAAGATATCTGTCAAAGATGTGCTGAACTCTAAAACTCTACTCTGAAATCAAGCTTGGAAGGTAAGACATTTAAGGTATTAAAAAGGCAACATATTTCACCTGCCAGTTTGCTTCTGTCTTCCCCTGCAACCACAACAATCCAGTCCCTCTGAATTGTGATCGCTGTGGCAGTGCTGGCCAAATTGGCAATATTTGCTATCGTGATAACCAGGATATAGCACATCGTCTAGAGAAATGGGGGGAAAAAGTTACAACATGAGAAAACTGGTGAAGGGAAATCTCCACTCCTACCTTGTACAACCAGGAAACACACTTTTCCATTTAAATCCATATATTTTAGTGTTATTTTTTTCCATCAAAACAAGACCAAGTCTGCTTTACAATTCCTGACAGAAAACAATCACCTCTGTTTACCCAACTAGCTCAAAGTTTCGTTTGCCAGTTTTAGCCCATAGGAATGTCAAAACAGACTAGAGAGAAAAATAACAATTAATTTGTCTCCCACACTCCCCAAAGTTTCATTGTAAGTTAATTCCTTATTAACAAATGCAAGCACTCACAAGAAGCCATCCATGGTACAAGGTCAAAAGCTGTGTCTTAAACAAGAAGACAATCATCAGGATAATACCACACAGGATGACAGATGCATTCTGTACCACCAAGGATGTCTGGGCCACTGTTTTAAATCAAAACAGAGAGCAACAGTTATGACATAAGAATGAGCTTAAGGAGGTTATAATTCAGGAACATGCATGGATTCTTTATTTTTATTTTCCTATTCTCTCCCTAAAATACAAGTGGTAAAACGAGACTTTATATTATATTTTGAATCTCCCATTGTCTTAGAGAAACAAATTAATGTCTGATTTAGCTTCACAGATCTCAACAATTCAGATCTCTTAGTAGGTCTTTTCTCAATCAAAACCCAACTATACCTGTTTAAACGCTGACACTATTTTTGAAGCAATAAAAAGAAGACTTAGCTTGAGTCTCTCAAATGCATGTTCAGTGCACCATGGAAGCGGTGCTATTTTGTAAATTATTTGCAAGTAAAAATGTACATGAAGAACTTGATGCCATTTTATTTATAAACAAACTAGAGCATACATATTTAAGACATGTATTAAGCAAATGCAGTGTGTGTTTACAATTGAGTGGAAGATGTTTGTATCCAGACAGAAGACAACAAACAACGCAAGTGTATATTAGTATTAGACTGTAAAGAACTTGGTTTGTAGTCCTTAAAGTTGTGTTTTACCTTTTACATTTCTGTGCATCTCTATGTATCCTACAGGTTTAGCCTGAGTAGTGGACATATCGTGACACAAAACTGTTCTCCTCCTGTCTTCGACACTATCTTTGTATAACCATTACCACTCCGAAACACTATTCTTCTTAAAGAAACTAAGCAAGCCCCATTGTTGTATTTGACTTGAGGAGTGACCTCCAACAGCTTTATCTTTTCACATTAATTTGATCTATCCTTACGTAAATAACCTGCTCTAGGCATCTAACCTTTGAGCCTGGAGTTCTTGTCCACCCAGTCTCCAATAATGGCTCCCAGGAGAAGAACGGATCCCGCCACTACCAGTCCATAGACTGCAGTCAGGAGTAAGCTGTTGCCATACAGTTCAACCAGGAACACAGACACAGCAAAATGCCACATACGATCTCCCTTGAAGAGGAACAGAGAGTACATACACAGCATTACTTTTTCCTATTATAATATTACAGGACAAAGGCTGTTACCAGCCACATCCAACAAGCCTCTGAAAGCTGACATAGATTCTCCAGGACAGACCAAATATTAGCAGGTTTATAGACTAACAACACTATTTAAATAACTTTTCAAGACAGCGGTATGTTCCCAGATGATCAAAGC
Source organism: Pampusana beccarii (assembly GCA_013399365.1). NCBI lineage: Eukaryota > Metazoa > Chordata > Aves > Columbiformes > Columbidae > Pampusana > Pampusana beccarii. The sequence continues at coordinate 531,180 of VWYH01007424.1, read as the reverse complement.
TTAAATGCTACTTTAAAATACAAGAGCCAGTCAAGTCAAAGCAAGTCTTAATACTATTTGGGATAGACACGGGTAAATAAAGGAAGGTGTTGTCCTAAATGTTAACTGACCTTTCTGAAGTCAAGGGACTTAAGCTCTTTTTAATAACGCTAAGCACTGGCATATTACTAAGAGATAGAGTATCAGAGCTAGTTTAACCTATTGTAAACCCATTCCTAGATCAACCTCTTTAGCCTATTACTAGTTTAAGCTAGTGCTTAGAATACAGAACTTCCAAGTTCTGATACCATTTACTACACATGAAAAAAAAAAAGAGCCAAAAATGCTAAATGTGTCAAAGTGAAGTAATTTTCATACTATTGAAAACATTTTTAGATTTGCTACCAAACAGACCGGGGGCTTGCTAATGAATACTCCAAAGTTTTTATATTGTCACATGACAGGAGTCACATCTCACTTTATTTTTAGACATATTGCAAGAAATGCACTACAGAAACTGCTTCATGTAATTAATTACAAAGCAGATGAACAGAAATCATTGATACTATTCTAGGGTACACAGTTTCTTTAATAAGGGTCCCTAATGTCAGTCTGCTATAAACCGAACATTAAACTGTTCTATTCTGCTGCATTATCTCAAATCAGAAATTTCTACACGATACAGCAAACAGCACAAATTTCTAAGGACTTCAAATATTCTAAAGGGCTGGGGGAGGTATAACAGAAAATCACTTTTAATAAAAGCAAAGTCCCCCAAATCTAGCGTATTATGTAACACAGCAATCAAGAGATACATAAAAAGTATGCTATTTGGAGGGTCAAAATAACTGCAGTTTAATTAAAGTCTTCAATGTAGGATAAACACTTTAAAAACTATTTGCCTTTTAACGTTACTGAAGTTCTCTGAGTGAGATTTCTTCAAACACTGTAATATGTAAACATTCATATTTGTTTGATTAACCATAGGCAGAAAAATAATTACATCCCAATCATGTGGGAACAAAATTTCACCTGTTCGAGGAAAAACTCCGGGTATTTTCTGTGTTTTCCAATTAAAACCAATGAAAAAAATGCAAATACAAGCATGATCAGCTTAAATGTGTCCTCTCAAATGTAATAAATGAATTTTCACCCTCCAGAGACACCTAAAGTCTTCTGTAAAATATGTTCCACTTTTATTCCATAGTTAGCAAAGTATGTAAGAAAGTATTGCACAAATGAAAATACAGGGATATAATATCTGAAGTCTAACATTCATTTAAACTTAATATGACCCAAGGTACCTCTTTACTGAATTTTACTTAAAGTATATGCAATTAGAAGTTTTTAACCAAGTTTTGATTACCCTGGGTAACTGTTTATTAAGCTAGAAAAATAAGCCAAAAGAGTACTTTCATATTAAAATTTCATAACACTTTTTTTTTAATGCAGAGATGTTTTAGTAGCTGAATTCTGGCAAGATGAAAAAGGTATCTTTAAAGAAGTCTACATGTGTGAAAGTCAGTGGCAGCCACTGCTGTCAGAGTGAAAAACCTGATCTCACCTGAACCACTGCCTTTCACTCTAGTGAGATCATGATTTTGCTATACAATTCATTTAAGGAGCCTGCGAACTCTCTTCAACCTTACCCAACACATTTACCCAGAGTATTTTCATCGGGCCAAACCACACAAATAATTTTCGGGGTAACTAAAGCTGCTCTGACCTGGAAGCATGAGTTTCTTTCAAGAACTGAAAACCATAGAGAGCAAGCAAAGATAAATTAGTGTCACAGAAGAACAATATTAGTGAATTACAGAGGTTTGAAGCAGGTATGTGATTTCAAGCTACAACCTACTGAAATTTAAACAGTAAATATTGCCTTCAAAAATGGGCAAATCTTTGATCATATATACTTAATACCATTTTAAAGTGTCTCAGACACTTTCAACTCTTTCAAATAACTAACTACAGCTGTTTAGCCTCACCAACATTTAAAGTTGGTTATTGCTCTTCTGTCGTTACAGTAATCTCAGACAATGTCTACAATCCCATCTCAGACCTGAAGCCCTCAAGTCGTGCATTAGCCAGGCTACTACCTACAGACAGGCCTCCTGAGACCCCAGTGACACAGGTAATACCGGGAAGTTACAAGCGGCCACCTGGCAAGCACTAGGCCTGGCACCAACAAGCGGAACGCAGCTCCATCCCGTCCTTTCTCTACCGAAAAGTGATAGTCAGCAATGAATTAAAGCATAAAGGCAATAGCATCAGGTGTGAGAGTCTAGCAGCGCAGTCCAGCCTATCAAGATCACACAGGCCAAGCACACATCCAAATGCTTTACTGAACAAGAGCCTAAGACGTAGTCTAGACTTTGTTCAAACCTGAACATTTGTGGGGATGTGACATGTTTAATCATTTACAGGTCCTCTCTGTATTTGGGAATGGCTTAGCAACACAGAAACCAAACCAGCTCTCTCAATTATAGCAAAACCACATTTCCATCAGGTTCTGTATTATGGACACAGCCATTTTAGAACAAAAATGATACACTGAGTTCTGAAAATTAAAATCCTTGTTTACTGTTCCTGTTTGCAAAAACATTCAGACATTCAGACTAGGCACACTAAAGTTTACAAGATACAGAAGGTGCAGTCCTACAGCCAGTTCTGTCAAAATAAGCCACATTTCTGCTGTTTCAGCAGGTTTGGTTGGTTTGAGTCAAGATTTTCAGTACAAAACACACTGGAACAAGGAGCATACTATGAATACTGCTGAACACCTGAAGAGACATCTTGCAGTCTAATGTTTGTTATGGTGTGTGACATGGTTTTCAAACGCAGCTCTGTCACCTCTACTCATGTACTGAGAGCAGCCCCACTGCTGAGCTCCAAAGTGCTTGGCAGGGAGGGGCCAGCAGGGTTGGCCGAATTGCCAGTTCAACACTTTGTGGGCACTACTGACAAAAACTGTTGCAGGTAACAACCCTGGCCTCTGAAAAGCAGTGAACCAAACACAAATATCACCACCTAGCTCCTTCAGTAATATTAGTATTTGCTAAAACATTGCATTTGTTTAAACAAGCATTTGATACCATTCCAAGCCTTCTTCCATTAACAGAAATATCAATATGACCTTTCAGGTTAGTGAAAGCTAAGAGCTGCCAGACTTATGCCTGCGATGTTGTAACTACATATCAGCCATTTGTTCAATGATATACAAAGCACACATTAAACCTGTCCAAATCCAGGACTAAAGATAAAACCGAGCATATTAGGGAGGCAACTTTGCACTTCTTTTTGAACTGAGCCACTGGATGGAGACTTAAGATTGTATTATGAGACATATATTCTTAGTTTTATTACATGATATAGAACCAGATTGTCTACTTTTGTTCATATTTTAAGAATTTTTTAGCATCTTTCAAGTGATTAAAAATTGACATAGTGAGTTACCTTAGTACAGAAAAAAAGCATTTCAGAAGGCAAATATTTCAACAGAAAAAGACATCCAACACTCTCAACAGGTAGGAATGGGCCCATTGTAAACACTAAATATTTCCCATTAGTGAGTGTAGGAAGTGTACAAGTCTTTCAAATACACATTGCAATAGACTATCTTTCATTCTGCTATGGACTACGCTTCGTTTCTTTCTCTCAGAACTTACTCTATAAGGAGTCTCTCTAGTCCTGTAGTTACATAAAAGCACAAAAAGGTACAGAACCAGGCCCTCAGAACACTGAGTACTGCACTACTCTGCACTAACAAAAACTAAATCTACTGCAACATATCATGTAAAGATTATGAAGACGTTTAACAGCAAGGTACTGTAATGATACCTCTGTGGCAGTGTGCTATTTTCTGAAGATTTTCTGAGAAGTACCACTAATGTTCAGGTAAGACAACTCTAGATTAATAAAATTCTACTTCTACGAGGCCAATATTTTACTTACCCAAGTGGACAGTGCATGTCCAAGATAAAGGAGAAACTTTGCAGATGTAAAATAGGCAATCACAGATCCTAAACGAGAAATAAGAAACAAATGCTAAAGGAGATTCGGGCACATCCACCGCATTTCGCTACACATCGCGTAATACTCGCTGCCGCGGAGGAGCCCAATATCGTTTTCCTGAGCGAAGCCGCCCCCGGAACGCGCCGCGTTTTGGGGCAGCAGCCGCCGCGCCAGAGCCCGCGGCCGCCGCGCAGCAGCCTCGGCGGGGCCCGCTGCCACAGCCCGATGCCGAGAGGAGGCGGGAGGACGCGCGGCTTCGCTCCGTGTTGCCTTCCCCGACTTAGCTAGCACTGTAGCTGAAGTCGGAAAGCCTTAGCCTTATGCGCCGCGGGCGGCCGGGGACGCTCCGCCGCGAAGAGGCCGAGCGCCGCGCGACGCCCGGCTCCGTCTGCACAGCCGCTGCTACCGGAGGAGCGGCGGCTTCGGGCCGGGCGCTGCGCCGCGGACCGCCCTTTGTAGGCGCCCACGGGCACCGCCCCCGCCCGCCCCGGAGGCGGC
>VWYH01007424.1:479195-526668 GCA_013399365.1 Pampusana beccarii | reverse complement strand
GGGCAGCCGCCAGCAGCGGCCCGCGGGTACGGCTGCCGCGGAGCCCGGGCTGGGCGGGGGAGTGTGCTGCCCGCTCAGCAGCCTCGGCTCCCTGCGGTCGTGGGCTGGACCCCCAGCAACCGCCAGCCCCGCTTAAAAATCCGCAAAAGGTGCTTTCTGTGACGTGCTCATATGTGTTGTTTGGCTCTTTTTCGTTGCCTTTTTAAAATGTGAAATTATTGACGATTCAAATCCATCAAGATGCTGGGGCTGTAAGATCAAATATCACAATACTATGCTGAAACACCTGCAAATGCCAGTGCTCCCAATTCATACCTTTCAAAAAAAAAAAAAAACCAACAAAAAACCCACCAAAACAGGGTGCCAGAGTTGTAGGTCTTTAACTGAAATAACATTCTGTTTTAGGGAAGATGGTGCAGAATTCACCCATTCAATGCCAGCTCAGGCTGTCTGCTTCAGATCAAGTATCTCAGTTCCTACTGTAATTTTTTTTTTTTTTTTCACCTTACGTGATCTGTGTTTGGTATTGACCAAAGCAAAACCTGCATTTTTAAAGAACTTAAAAAATTAAAACATACAATAGGCTATTTTTTTCGGGATACTATGAAAATAATTAAGAAGTATCTGTCCTTCTGCTTCAGAAAACGTAACGACTGCTCTTAGTTGCCAGGGCTGAAATAATTTTTTCATTGTGTAATGCTGCAAAGATCCCTCCTACATGTGCAAAATTGCTTTTGGTTTGGGTTTTGTTTTGTTTTCCCAAGTATATAGGCCATCCCAGAAGCAAACGCCTGATGTAATAGACCAATAATCTGTTCTGGTTTTGCCACTCCTGTGATCTTGTTCAAAGTATTTCTTGTATTAATGACTTTCTATGCATGAATCATGGTTTATCCTTTGCATAAAGGGAAGTATACCTTGGGAAAAAGTAATACAGAAATAAAAATTCATATAAACACAGGAAGCCTAAAATTACTATTTTAATGAGATTGGTTATCCTAGGTGAGTTGTTTCTTCTTACAGCATGTTCCTTAGAAAATGCACAAAATCTTTTATTAGATTGGCATCAAAAGTAGAGGAAATTTTCCTGATGGCTTGTCTTATAAAGCTTTACTGCTTAAACTGTATTCTTCTTCACTAACATAAAAAGAGAATTATTTTTGCTAAGACTTAACATTTTAAATATTATTGTCCTGTATTAAATAAATAACCTACAGTATATCAAAATCAACTGATACTTAGTTGCTTTTAAGTCTATTAACTATCAGTGCTTGCACCTTTACTGACAATTTTGGTGTATTCTGTGAGTAGATGCTCTGAATAAACTCATGTTTCTTCTGAAGTAAGGCTCTGGTTAGCGTCTAAGTTCCTTGTGCCTTAGGCAAGAAGGTGATGCACAATTTCTAGCAGCACTACGAGATGCCTGCAGTGGTCCAGACAGGCCAACGCATTCCACTTGCATCTTCTCCACGCCTGTCCCTGTGGCACTTGTGGCCACTGTTACAGTTTGGTTACGGGACTAGATGGGCCTGGGCTCTGGTCTAGGCTGTCAGGTGCCATACACAACACAGCAGCAGGATGCTAAAGAGATCCACTCTCCATACAGTAACACTAGGAACACTTCCCAGAAAAACATTGCTGCTTACACCTCTTTTACTTACTAGAGAACAACTTGGATGAATTATAGTTTAAATAACCATTTCTGATGGAGTGCTTTACACACGTGCCTTGGATTATATAGCTGAAATGATCATCCATGTTATTATTTCCTACTGGGCAATGAGTCTCTTTTGTGATATTTAAGGCATGAGAAAAGGGCAAGAAAACGTACCCACTATCCTTTGAAATACAAACAGCAACAGTTCCCACATCTCTCTGAGATTTCTCAGATAGAAGGATGTCTGTCCAGTGTATACACAGTGAATCCAATGTGTCCATGAGATATTGGATTTATTGGATGTCAGTGAACAACTGTATTGTATGCAATGTTGATCTGCACATGAGTCAGCCTATCCGAGTGCACAGTCTACAATGCAAATGATTTGCGTAGTGCAAAAAACCCATGCTATTCATATACTGGAGATCATGTATGTCCCAGGCATACCAGCGTCAACCTGCACCAATAGGTATTGTAGGTGCCATCCAGAAATTGTTTGATCTGAAGGCAGTAACAGCACCTTTTCTAACAAATCAGCTGCCAAATGTCCAGAGGTCCTAGAAATACAGCTAAAAGGTCGTAGCTGATTTATGAAGCATTTATCTACTTCCAAAAGGAGTAGAATTGTCAGGTAGCAGAAATCCATAGTTTTTCTCCTGAATTTGCCACAACTTTTCTGAATGACCTTTCCCCAGATGCTTATTAAAATAAGTCTGTGCTCAGCTTTCTTTCCCAAGCAAATGGGGAATAACAGAACATTCCTTATAAGACCGATGTTAAACCTAATACGGTAGCTTGAGCACTTTGAGTTTTACATCTAAAAGACTTTTTTAAAGTCCCAAAGATTCTTACAAATACCACACTAAATCCAAATGTTGTTAGATTGCTTTGTGAAGCCCTTGTGGATATTTTTAAAGAGGCAGCTCTTGTTCCAGGTTGGCTGGCTCACTGGAGTCTCTTCACCACAAGATTTACAGATTTCAGGTGCATTTAGGGAGGTGTTTAATAGCTGTATAAGAGGAGTTACCAGTTTTACCCAACTCAGCAGTCTTACAGCAGTAATTCACATAATGGGACAGCAAACCAGCTGTGGATTTGAGCCCAGGCCTGACTAATTGTCACTGGCAGCATGGAAATAGAGATAAAAAATGGGATTTTGGAGACACGTGTTGACCCGAACAGTAAGACAACCTTGCTGTGCAGATAACCAGGGCTTTCCACCACTCTTTGGATTATACGTGTTTGTGGGCAGCCCTATAGCCTCTTCTATAGTCTCCTGCTTAGTAACGTGATGTGCCCTCTTCTTACCTACATCTCTGCTTTTCCTACGGGAAGCCTTACTGATTTCTTTTATTACTACTTTTCCAGATTATTAGAGAGCACAATTTATCTTTGTTTTGTTTCTTCTTTCAAGTGAGGAAAACCCTTTCAGAATTTATATTTACTGCTATTGTAGCTGTCACAAAGGCACTTTATTCTCAATAGAAATAGCTTAATTCTTTACAGCCCATCACTGGAGATGCACAGGAATTAAGATATATTTATGTTATTGTCTTCCTAGCCAAAGTTTTTCAGTGGATAAATTCCTTATGCTTTATTAAAGATATGTGGCTAATGTAATCTCTTCAGTTATTATTTGAGTGAAGAAATGTAACTACAGAACTAGTTTTTAGAATTACTAAGTTTCATATTAGAATTAAAAAATAATTTCATTCAAAAGACAAAAAATCTTCAAAATCTTTCTAATGAGACGGCTGTCTAGAACTGAAAAAAAGTTACAGTATATTTAACTTGTCTAGCAACAAGGGCAACAATTCAACTACAAGATGTAAACAACTGAAAATGTTTTAATTATTGGTAAGTGCATAACTGTGATGCCAAGAATATTCAAAGATACCCTTCCAGGAGAAACATGTTTTGAAAAATACGAGAGGATATATTTTAGCTTCAAGCAAATGCCCACATCAGTGGCAGCTTCTTTAAGCACTATGCTGTCATAGAGCTGCTGAATCTACAGCAATAGCAATTTTACAAAATCATACCCACAAATGTCATCATGGTTTAACCAAAGAGGCGTGAATAATAGTGAGAGACCTCATGCAAGCTCAGATCTTACACTCAGCTGAGAGGTTTCATGAAGCTTAATTATCATGATGTTACCATGCTTCATTAAGATGCCCCTCTTTGTGAGCAAAATGTTTTTTTACTCAATGAGCTTACACAAGGTCTAGCAAAACTGGAAAAAAAAAATAAAAATATATATATATATGTGTGTGTGCGTAAAATCTGCTGTCTTTTGAAGGGTGAAGCACAGAAGCCTTCACTGAACTGCCCCCTGCTATGACTGAGGCACGGAAAGCTGCGGCCCCGTTGCTAATAACCCCACACACAGAACTCTCGGAGCTGCTGTCTCCGGACCAGCTGACACTGGGAGGTTGGAATGCACTTGCACTGGGAAACTGTCAGAGATGGGGAGGAGAAAATTCTCCCAGGTTTCTTAGGATTCCTGCTTCCTTTTAAAAGAGATGCTTTTTAGTCCAAAACTGTTTATTGCACTTACATGTAAGTTATCTGAATACCTATACGTACTAATCCTCATTAAGTAAATGTCTACTCACTCCCACTGTCTCCAAGATTCATGGTATTGTGCTCCTATTGGATTTGTTTCTCTCAGACTTCAAAGTGACAGCTTCTGTCTCTCAGGGCTAGATGACAGACTGCAGTCATTTTAACCTCAAACAATGATAATTTTCATTACCAGAGCTAGACTCTGGTGACAAACTCTTGTAGAAAAACCATCCAGAAGCTTTAGCAACTTCAGAATTCAGAGGTTTATTTGGAGAGGCTGGAATTATCTAACTTATACAAAACTCCAGCTCAGGGGGCTGAACCAGCTCTGTGCTCACATGCCCAAACTAAGATGTTCGTAATTAAAAAGTGATGGCTTAATAGTGAGCGAAACAACTTGCTTAAAAGCCTAAGTTACATGTGACAACTGGTTTCAGTAAGACTCCTTTTGTCTGATCTTTCTCAGTCATATGAAAACACTGTACCCAAAACACAAATAACAAAAGCATTTTGTACCAAATGACAAAAAAGTAATTAAAAAATAAAGGAAAACACCACATCTACTAGGAACAAGTGGATGTTTCACACCCAAATGTCAACAGTTGCACTTCTGCAAACTCCCTATATCATCCTTAACATTCATTCTCAAGAGTGGGAATTATTGACTTGAATTGGAACACTGTGTGTTGAGGAAGAGGCTGAAATGAGTCTGGAGGGTAAGATAACAGCCTATCTGCAACTTAAGCTCATTTTGTTTAGTTTTCTTCATTAGAACTTAACTGTAGTTTGTCTCCTACAGGGTGTCATTGTTCTGTTACTAAAAAATACAACAATGCTTAATAAACATTATTTTGTTTCCTGTCTGTGTTTTAGTATGCAATATGAAAACATTGGGATTTGTTTTTTCCCTACAGCCTTCCAATACTTCTGAATTTTGCCTTTATTTCTTAACTCAATGCTCAGGAATTTTGATACATAAAATAATATAAAACGTGAAAGCAAGTCAGATGGTATTTGTATTTCTTAAGAAAGAAACCCTGTTTTAAGTAGAAGGCATTCCTCTCTTGAACAGCTCTTGTTGAAGATTATGGCTGACCTCATTAAGACAGATTTTGACATCCCTGTTCACCTTTCTTCAATCTTCTGTTCTGATTCTACACCAAGAAAATACCTAAAAGCACTTAACTTCAGGCACATATTTAGTGTCCATCGATTTCAATGAAGTTAAAAAAAAGATAATTCCTAGATTTAAGACAATGTTGAAATACTTCTTGGAATGGAAGTGAATCAGGGAATAAAAGCTTCTTTTGACCTGCCATTAGCTTGAACTCAACAATCAGTGATCGCACAGCAGGGAAAGGGAAATCCCTTAGAAGAACTTCAGTTGCACTATCAATTTCTGTTACTGGGCGTCTCCCAAAACAGTCTTTATAAAAACATGTTTGTCTTTGGAGACCAATATTCACTTAAGTTCAAATTAGCCACAACTTTGAAGTAATTTTTGAAAGGCAAAGTATAAAGTACAATAAGTACTTAAAATGACATGATGAAATAAGTATATATCAGCAAATAAAACCACTAATTTGAAGTGTTCTGCAGTTTTAGAAATAACATTCACCTCAATAACCATCAGTTTTGCAGGTGAATGAGTACTGGTGGAGCCCTGTCGCCCATATACAGCACCCTACGTGAACAGGGCTCTGCGCTGGGCATGAGACTTAGCCAAAGAAATCTTTAGCAAAAGCTGCATAGGTGATTCTGGCATGCATTTATGGGTATTAAAAAACCCTCATACTACCACCTGACTGTACTTGATGTTAGGCACTGATTAACTAAGTTGCCATATCTGATTAAGAATTAATAAGCCAGTATTTTACTCTTTTGCAATATCATTAATATAATCCTATAATGTTAGCACTGTATTGATTATTCATAATAACCAATTTAGTAATTAGCCATCATTCTACAATTACTTAGCTTTCAATTCTCATAAATTCTATCCTTAGCTTTCAAAGAGTAGTTTACCCATCAGACTTGACCTGACACCTTCTTGTCACTGATGGCATATGACTTCACTAACGCTAGTGAACATCAACTAACTTGTTTCAGTCAGGTAAAGCTGTTACCATAGGAAGCTCTGTCCATCTTCAGGCTTTTTTCTTAAAAGGTGTTTAGCATTAATAAGTAATTGAAAAAAATAAAAGAAAAACCTGAAAAATCTAAGTTTGCTCTAAAATTTTATTTATAGTGGCTCTAAAAAGAACATTCGTATAATATTTTTATGTTAATTTTCTAATTAATCTGAAGTGAAAGCTAAAGTAATACCAAGCACTCCCTTTCTGTTCCATTAATGACACCTGTGGCCTGAATCATATTACAGAGGTACTGCCGGGGAGACCCCCCCAATATCCAAAATAGTATGTGGCATCTGTTGGCACCAGCATGTTTATGTGGCTGTGCTCAATGACAAGATACGAACTCCTCTGCCTCAGGATGTTTTTCAAAGAGATGGTCTTTGGCCACAATGGTGGTCTTAGGCTTTGGTTTCATCTTTGTGCAAGCACTGCTCTATCAGGGCTGAAAATGTGGCTTACAGTATTTGCAGAGCTCTTTCTTCAATATCGTAAGCACAAATCTACTCATTAGCTTGAATCAAGCTACAAGAAAACACAAATATGATTGATAGACTGCTTGCTCTTATCTTGCTATAATACTTCTCCATCCTATTATTATGGCTAGCACTCCCAAATGGATGGGATGACCTGTTATCTTAACCCAGATACCTGTCTAAAGTACAATCTTTCATGGAACAATTATGCTCAATGGCCCAAATTGTGATACATTTAAATAATGAGGGAAATCCAGTCTCAATCTAAGTGCCCACTGAAAATCTGAAAAACAAGTGTGGTCAACATTTCAACAGAAAGTTCATCAGAAGCAAATGCAAAGTCTCATACCTGGGATTGAATTACTCCAACAGTACAGGCTGGGGGACAATTATATAAGAAGCGCCTTTGAAGAAATGGATCTGGGAGGCCTGGTGGACAACAAGTTCAACATGAATCATAGAATCATTTTGGTTGGAAGAGATTCTCAAGATCATCGAGTTCAACAATTAACCTAACTCTGGGCACTAAACCATGTCCTTAAGAACCTCATCTAAACGTCTTTCAAACACCTCCAGGGATCGTGACTCAACCACTATCCTGGGCAGCCTGTTCCAGTGCTTGACAACCCTTTCCATGAAGAAATTTTTTCCAATATCCAACCCAAACCTCCTCTGGCGCAACTTGAGGCCATTTCCTCTTGCCCTATCACTTGTTACTTGAGAGAAGAGACCAACACCCTCCTTTCAGACAGTTGCAGAGAGCGATCAGGTCTCCCCTCAGCCTCCTGTTCTCCAGGCTGAACCCCCCAGGTCCCTCAGCCACTCCCCAGCACACTTGTGCTCCAAACCCTTCATCAGCTGTGTTCCCTTCTCTGAACTTGCTCCAGTACCTCAAGGTTTTTCTTGTAGTGAGTGGCCCAAAACTGAACACAGTATTCAAGGTGGATGAGTTGAACATGAAGCAGTGTGTCCTTGCAGCAAAGAAGGCCAACTGCATCCTGAGTCATTTTAACGAGAGTGTAGTCAACAGGCCCAGGGAATCCATGCTTTCCCCCATCTGGCACCTGTGAGACTGCATCTGGAGCACTGCGACCAGTTTTTTATTCCTCTGGACAACAAAGAGATTGACATATTGGAGTGAGTTCAGCAAAGGGCCACCAAGATGTCAGGGGGCTGGAGCACACCACCTGAGAGGAAAGGCTGATGGAGCAGGGCCTGTTCACACTGGAGAAAAGGAGGCTCAGGGTACATCTTAATAATGTCAGAAGCTACAGAGGGGATGGAGCCAGGCTCTACTTGGAGGTGCACAGTAATAGGACAAGCAGCAATAGACACAAGTTGGAACATGAGAAATTCCAACAGTTAAAAGATTTTTTTTTTTACCACAAAGCTGGTCAAATACTGGAATAGATTACCCAGAAAGGCTGGGGAGTTCCCATCCTGGGAGTGTGCAATACTCAACTGGACAAGTCCCTGAGTAACGTGCTCTGGGACCTGCTTTGAACAGGGCATTGGACTCAATGACCTCCAGAGGTCCCTTCCAACCTAAATTATTCTATGATCATGGAAACTTTATCACTTTCAGCACTCAACTTCTCTAACTGCAGGCTGTGGACCTCCCTTTTGGGAGAACTCTAAGTAAATTCCCTTACAGATCCACTAAGTAGAGTCAGTGTATGTGAAGAAGAAATGGTCAAAATCTGATCCTGTTGGAAAAGGAAATGTTGACTTGAATTTGGGGAAGGCCTGTAAATAACTAGATATTATAGAAGAACTGCTCATGAAAAATAAGTCTATATTCAGTGCTTATGAGTCAATTCAGTTTAAACCAAGGTCAAATTAATATAATAAACACAATCAGATCTTTAAGATTTTGCACAGCAGAAGATCAAACATTAAGGGAACTGATATGGAAAGCTAGCAACATCGTGGGGCTCCTGGTCATATGAAGTCTGGCATGTGAGTCAAACGTGAGTTAGCAAGAATCCTTTCCTGATATATCAATGTCAGGAAAAAGAGCAAATATTTTCAAACAACTTCAAACAGCAAGATGGAAAAAAAAATCTAACAAAGTCTGCATATTACTGGTACTGCAAGGAACAGGTGTATATTAGCTATATTCTTAAACTGCAGTGCATGGGTTAGCACATGGAAAAAGTAAAACGATGGCAAGATCAGTGGGTTTCAAATTGTCTCTTAATACAGTATATTGATTTTTTTTCTGACCTCAGTTGGGGCTGAGGCAGGGCTGTTGCTTCACTGCAAAAGAGACCGACTTGAGTTGCTTTTCAAGGTAAATTTCAAGTAAGTAGTCTTTTAAATCTATGGGCTGCTCACTAATTAGGTCTTCAGTCCCATAAAACACATAATTGCCCATTACTGTATTCAGTAGAAATAGTCAAGTACTTATTATGCACGTGCGTCCAAGTGTTTTCAAGATGAGAGTCCATGCCAGAGTCAATTAAGTATAGGGCTCCAAAGTGGTTGGAAAATCATACAGGATCAACAGGTAAAGGATGTTTCTTAAGTGAAGGTGCAATGGTCTGGATGTCAGACATGATCAGAAGCATTGTTGTGATGTATTTAGCCTTGCGAACAAACAGAAGAGTTGTTGTAACATATAATTATGGAAGAAAACATTGACACAATTAAACCTCCAACTAATATCTATTTACACAATATTTACATCCAGCCTGAGGAGCACAGGTTTTTCATTTGTGAATTCCTTTCTTCTGTAGTCTTTCTGTTTTGACTACATTCTTACTGTCAGCAATCAATTTTGCACCTCCTGTTGCAAAACGAGTATTTTATGTTGTTGTGCATAACCAGTTTCAAAATGGCGATTAATTTAGCTAAAAAACTGCACAGTGACTATAAGCTACATAAGGCCAAAATAAACTGCTTAAACACAGACATCCAGTTTGAGAGACTCGTGTGTATCTGAGACACCCAAATGGCAAATACAACATAGGTCCTGTAAGAGACCTGTGCTCTTCTGGGGTATTAACTGGGTGACAGGCAGCATACCCTCTGTCATCTCAGATGATAAAAAACGTCTAAGTTAGATAGAGAGCTGCATTCAGTTTCCCCAAAGTCTTTTTCAGTCTTTGTGTCCAGCATTTTCCACTGGAAAAGCCTACAGCCAAACAATCGAAACGCTATCACTTAGTTGCACTTCAGATGGTGTGAGTTTGGCCTTACATAGCTTCCTCCAGGATGATCACTTGGAGCCATCAGAACCCTGGATGGAATCTTAATGGGGAACTTGTCCTGACTGATTTTTAGAAGGCAGTCTGAAAGGTGAATATGAGGGCTCTACAATATATAAGCTTGTTCTGTTGTAGTGAATAAAAGGTTGTAGTAGTAACTGAAGGAGCTACTCACTAGGACAGTGAGAATCATTCAAAATTGTCTGGGGGAACATGCTTGTCTTCACAATCATTATTCCTTATACAATTAAACACATGGAAATTGGCTGTGGGAATCACTGGAATAAAATGTTTCAGTTCTTGAACATTTTGTATAGGTGCCTAGACTTAGAGATTTAAAGGAAGCCATCAAAACAAATATTTAATTAACTAATTGAAGACATGAGATTCATGTTTGTGATTCAGCTTTTTTAGGTACAGCAATTTATTTACACAAATTATACAGTTATGCTCTGATATATCAAATTAACAAATGCAAGATACATTCTATTCAAGGTTGATTACTTTTTCTGAAATGCACAGGCCAAAGATAGGACCCAAGAGAACTTAAAGCTGGACATCTACTTAAGTAGGAAAGGATGGGGGAAGAAAGAAAATTCAAGGCTGTACCTGCCAATGTGGACATGATCTGATCTCTACAGGGGCCTGTGGGAATTGGAGGCAAATGGGAGGAAAAAAAAGCGGAGGAGAGAAGGAGGCTTTGGCACGCAGGAAGAGAAGACTGAGAAAGAGACTAAATCCAGCAACTGACCAACAGGCTGGGTGCCAGGCACTGCTGGATTCTGATCTTGGATTCATTCCTGACTCACCAGGTGGCCACCAACAAATGACTCCACCTTTATGTTTCAGTTTCTCATAAGCAGGGTAATATTTATCTACTAGTCTCAGGAATGTTGTAAAGATAATTAATAAATGTTTGGAAAGTCCTTTGAAGATGAAAGGCCAAATTCACCATAATGGCTGGGAGGGCATTGAACTAACCTGCTCATTCCTTTTGAGCAAAAGCAGTCTAGACTTCCAGAAAGCACACCAAAAAATGCCAACATACATTTGTTACTGCTGTCTACTCTCTCCTTTACCTATTTTCACCTATGATTACACTTGTATTTAGCTGATGTTTCATTCAGGCAAATCATAGGTGTTCAACTATTTATCAGCTAAAGTTAATCATCTGCCCAACTGATTGTCAGGTAAGATTCCAAGACTAAATGGTGCATAGAGGGCTGTTTTTTATTGTATATCTACAGAAACATCTGATAAACACCTTTTCAAATACAAATAATAATAGCTGGTAAGTTATAAAGAAGTGACAAATACATTTAACATTGGTCATCAGCTCTCTGAAGTTGGGACCATTTTTAAGATCTATTTTTGTGCCTTGGCATCAAAGTACACTATTGATGGTTGGTGTTTGTTAGAATTCTATTATCAAAATATATATTAAAAAATCACCACAAACTATAAGCTACATTTATTATAGGATACATTTGTCCCTACTCATGGTGGGGGGGGGGTTGGACTTGTTGACCTTTAAAGGTCCCTTCCAACCCAAACCACTCTATGATTCTAAGATTATTTCATCTAATGTCAAAAGCCTACATTTTAGGCAGCTTTATGTTTATTTGTTCACAATCAGACCAGAAGCAGACTGGTATTCTGGGCTGGTCAAAGTCTGGTTACTGACTTTCCCTAATGATTCCTCTACTCAAGGCTGAGGTCTCTCAGGAAAGCAAAACAGTCTTAGGCCATTTTAGTGTCTTACGGGTGCCGGAAGTCAACTGTAATTTCTCTCCCACTATGCCTGTCCTTCCTATGGGTCTGTTTAAAGTTTTGTGTGTCAGGATTTATGTATGCAACTATCTCTGAAATCACAATGACTTGACCCGATTTGGTAATATTGATTAACAGAAGAAATCTCAATTGAGAAACTTCACTAGCCATCCCTAAATAAAGTTTGTTCGTAAACTATGCAAACAAATAATATAATTAATATTTTTCAACTGTATATTTAGTTTGTTGCCAATTAAGATTTGCTGTGTTTTGGTGAGGTATTGCTGCTGACTTAAGTAAATTAACATGATCTAATACACCAATAGAAAAGAAGACTGCTATTCAGTGTGAATTAGTAGATGAAATACCAAACATGCCAGACTAATCAAGTGATTAGTCCACTTCTGCTTCTCCTATACCCGATCAGTGAGTAAACCATTTTTTTTTAATCTAAGGAGAACAAGAAAAACTGCTGAAAGACCAAAATATTATTAAATGCTGAGATAAAATTTGGTTTTATGGCCTAATACATTTATAGTTTCGAGCAAACCGTGGAAAAGCAATTTATCATCCCTGCAAGGTAGAAAGCAGGGCTGTGTGCTTTATTACCCAATCAAAAAGAAAATGGGGTTGACCAGCCCATTTTCAAATGGGAACACAACCAATTACACACACAGATTTTGTAAAAAAAAAGACAGCAAGTTGTAACAATTTAGCAAACAAAATAACAGCTAGTTTAAAAACAAACACAGGCTGTATCTCCAAACCATAGCACACAACCTCTAGTTTTCAAGAACACCAGGTATAACATCACTTGGCAAGTTGCAACAAGTGACATTGCATCTAAATATTCACATCTGAATATGAAAGAAAATCAACAATATTTTTCTGGCTTGAGTGGCTTAACTGAAAATTGGATGGAACCACTGATAATTCACTGCTTACTTTCTCCTTACTGATACCCAAATGAAATGATCTAGCAGCTTACTAATAGGTAATATTGGATTGCTCCTCTCTCTGGCTTTGTCACTGATACAGGGTGCACCTGTACTGCAGCCTCTAACACGGATCTGGTTCCAGCAGCCCTGAGCTGAGCACAAGCTACAGCCTGTCTAGGAAATGGGGCATGTGCTCAGTCCACATCAAGCTTTAAGCTGCAAACCTACTAGTCCTGATACTGAACTAATACTGCACGTGCTACTAACTCCAGGAAAAACATACCAATAGTGTGTCACATTTTCCTTTATGCTTTAGCAGCAGCTTGATAGCTATAAGAGTGACAATCCCCTGGTCAGAGTCTATTTTTGGTTCTATCACAGATCTTTCGTGTATTCCTAAACAAATGCATATTGTCTTAGTTTCCTGCGCTATAAAAAGAGAGATATTTTCTAAGGTCTTAAAATTTGTGGATGAATAGTGTACCTCATAGTAAATTCAGAGTCCTGTCATATGCAGTCATGTCTAGTTTTATATCCTCTTAATTTCCTTATCTATAGAATGAGGGCTATTTTATGTGTTATAATTAACGGGTCACTAAGAGATTACATTAATGAATGTCAGTCAGGTATTCTGAAAACGGAGGCAGCATTCAAAGAATATTATCATTAGTTTCACCACATAAAGCTTCACCCTACAGAGAGACCAGGGAGCAGGAGACAGGGAACAGTGATGTTATTGTGCCAGAGTGATACTAGAACAATTACCATTGTAAGGCAATGTACTCTGTCAGCTGCAGAAAACAACAGCCGAGGCTCAGCACCCAGTATTCCATTAGTTGTGACATTATAAATCAGAGAGATCATAAAAATGCGGTCAGTTCTCTGGGCTAATTGTGTTTGGCTATTTGTTGAGAATTGTTTGTATAGGAAAAGTCTGTAACTCAGTTTATAGATCTACTGTACTAAAAAATGAGAAATTCAGAAGGGCTAAAACTCAGCTGAGCTCATCCCCTAGTGGTACCTGTCAGGTTCTCTTGTAGCAGGATGCTGAACACTTTAAAAAACCCCAGTGAAAAGTATGCAGTTTTCAAGATTCACATGTCACGATTTGTTCTTTGGGAGGAAAGATCACACTGTTAACACAAGACATATGTTTCCACAGTGTCCACACTACTTGGTGCTCCTCAGAGAACAAAGCAGCTGGACAAAGCTAAGTACTAGGACTACTGCTTTATTTTTCCTCACCTACTTGATTACTAGATACATATATTATACTAGATATTTGGGTAACTCAACCACCATTATGTATGTATATATATAAATATAGCTACCAGCACTGAACAGATGGGACAAGAGGGCAAGTGGAATTAGTAAAAGGAAAATCTGAAATGCAAGGTGTGATTGTACGGGAATTGCGCAAGAATGGCAAGGAGGCTAATTGTAAATATACTCAAACAACTGCAGCTGGGGTGTAGAAAAAGCTATACATCACACTAACTGTTTTAATGACCTTGTGTGCTTGACAAGTAGAACCTCTGTGTTAGATAACATAGGCCTGTGAGAAACTCTAAGGCACCTTATCATTCTGCCTGAGATTCCTGCTTTGTTGTGAGAAAGACCACAACGCTGCACCTCCTTAAAGCCTTGAAATACAGGTGAGTGCAGCAGGCCCAGTGATCTTCTACCAGGGCTGAATTCTGCAGTTCCTGCATCTTGGCTTGTGTCATCTCTGCCTGGGAGCGTAGGTGCTGCTTTGGAGATCCCCCAGCAGCGAAGTAACTAAAATAAATTTGCTCTTTGCAATTGCGGCGTCTGGTTGCTTCTTGCGATGACCCTGTGTTGGTTCACACAGTGATTCATTTATTTTAGGTGTTAGAAAAATCATGGGAATTAAGGAACGGCTGGAGTGAAAGGATGAATGTGGCTTAACTGGCTAGGTCAAAAAGTTTATTCCATTGTAAACAGTGTGATAAAAGCAGGAAAAGTAGAAAAACTGGTTAATTGATCACATAAAGCACTGTTATCAGCATGAAAGAGGTAAGGAAATTAACTTCAGTAGTTGACTACATAAAACAACAACAGACTTCCTGAGAATATAAAGAATATGGTACACACTTTCCTTGTCCTCTACTCTCTCCAGTATAACTTCATGAAAGTTAAACAGAAATTCCGTTGCAGCCTTGGGGACAACTCATCAGTACAATCTTTGTACTAGAGTCTGGTACAGATCAGTGGATGTGAGAAATGGGTTTTAGGTAGCATTCCACACAGATGCAAGTCACCTAACAGAAGCCGGACATGTGAGCAGCCTCCCTGGAAAGAAGGGCAATCAATTAAAGGAAGATGTTGCAGGTAAACATCAGGCCAGATTGTGGCAGGTTGTATGGCCCTTGTGAAATGCTAGACACCTTCAAGCTTTTCTTGATCTCAAAAAGATTTGAATAATAGGACAATTCAGGTTGGAAAGGACCTCAGGAGGCCTTATGTCTAGTCTCCTGCTCCAAGCAAGGTCAGCTATGAGATCAGGTCACTCAAAGCTTTAGCCAGTCAGGTCTTGAAAACCTCCAAGATTGAATATGGCAAAACTTCCCTGGACAACCTGTTCCACTGCTTTGCTGTCCTCATCTGCATCTGCTTTTATCTCATCTGAGAAATTAATTAATGCTTCCAGTTGCCAAAGATCTCCTGTATCTGTTCCTGCTTCATCCACATTGATATTGGCACCCTGGAATTGCTTTTGTTATTTTCTTTTGCTACAAAGGCATAACTAGCTGATTGGGTTTTTTTGTTTTGTTTTGTTTTTTACAGAGTTCATACAGTATGAGAGGTAGCGATGTAATGAGAATAAAATACAAGGGAGATGATGCTGCACGATAAACTTAAAAAACCCCACCTTTGTTCAGGGGATTGTAAGGCAATAGCAGATGGCACTGCCATGTTATGAACAGTCTCACAGTTGGTATATTTAAATTCTGTAAGCTAAAAGCTGATTTTAGGAGCTCTTACCTCACTTCAGTACAAGCTGAAAACATTCTCACTGTCATCAGAACAAGGATTTCAGTCCCCAGGGATGTTTTATGAAAGAAGATAAACAGCTGTGCAAGCATTCCTGCCAAAATAATCAACACAACAGTAACTAGCAGTAACTGGAGTAAGTGGGTGTATATTTTGCACCCTGAGAACCGCAGGGAGTCAAAGCGAGAGCCACAGCTGTGGAAGAAGTCATTAGAGAAACAGAAAAAAACAGCAAGATACTTTATGATACAGATTTTTGTTCATTCTGAGGTAAGCATATTTTTCTTTTGAGATGGGGCCAGGAGGCTCATCACCTCAGAGAATTAAAAATCAGCAATGTCATTTGTGTCACAGACAAAGCAATGATAAATGTGCTTCCCACACCTATGCACAGAGGTGTGGCACTCTGGTCTTTCGTCAAATCTCTGCTTGCAGGAAAACAGCTTGCTAGATCAAGCCACGGCATAGTAAGAGCCTTTCACAATGCACACTTAAACCTGACTGACTTACCCAGGAAATTTCCTCCAATTAATAACCCTTCCTGTTTGAAGATGGCTTTTTTGGATAAATCTGTAGAGACTGCAGTGTGCTCAAGGTCAGGATATTGGCCCAATTACACCACTTTCCCTCCTCAGACAAAATGCAAAATCTTCAGTCAGGATGTTGCAGCTGTTCCACCTCTTGTGCATGCAAGAATTTAGGCCAGGAAATGGAGATTACTTCACACTAATGCAGAGCTGGGGTTGATTTTTTTTAAATTCTCAGAGGTAAAATCTTATTTCACAATAAAACAAGTATTATAAATCAATACATGAAACGATGGCACCAAAGTCAAGCAGGAAGCCTGATTAATAACTTTCAAATATGAAGGACTAAAAGTACAGTATGACACATAAAATGACAGTAACACATAGAACAAATAAAAATATCCTCAGCCTATTCACCTCAACTGCTGTTGTATCATAGAGAAGCTGCTCCATAGGCAGTAACAGCTACTTGTTCCAAACATGCATTACATTCTGTTTGATAAGAAACAAACAATTAAGAATTAAATAGCTAAATCATTTTTCTAAGCATGAGGTCAGTAGTATTTGAAAACAACTGCCATCTGTTCTGCTGGTCAGAAATTGACAGACCCTTGCAAAAATACTTACTAACTATCTACAGCTATATTAAAAAGTCTTACCTTTAAAGGTGGACTAGTTAGAAAATAATTAAAAATGAACCATATTAATGCCCAAGCAGAATTCTCTTTTGTTGCATCTGCCAGTAAAAACCACAGCAAATGCTTCAGTGGAAAAATTAAAAAAAAATATTCTAATGCTAAAATGCAAATGCAAAGAACTTCAGTGAATCCTGTTATTTTTAATTAATCATGCTAATTAGCATAGTAAAAACCTCAAAATTGAAGTTGATAACCAAAGGCTAGCATTGCCAATTGCCTACTTTACCATACAAGAAGACAACTCAGACTACGGCGGCATTTGAGAAATTGTTTTATTACTTAACAACTAGCAGTAGTTAGGTGTAGCACAAGATACCATGCCATGTTATTTTTGTTGTTGGCTTCTTAAAAGGAACATTTCCTACTGGAGCATAAGATCTGTCGCATTCCTCTAAGCGTCTGACATTCTGGTCATGCTTTGACCAACAGTCAGTACTACAGGGCAGATTTCAGTAGATGTGCAACTCACTGTGCATTTGCACACTCGAGTGCAGGAGGAGACTTAAAGGCCTAAAACAATCCCTTTCTGGCACCTGCTTTATATGCTGAAGCATGAGATTTGGTTCTCTTTGTTCTACTGTACCCTATGACAAAAGATATCATTAGTCCTCATAAAATTAGTCTATTAAAAAAAAACCAAATCAGCATTTTAAACTAGGCATTTCTGTGCCATTACATTTTACCCACCAACTGTGTGCAACATGAATATTTTAAGTTCTAAATGTACTACGACCCCACCACCCATCAGTGCCTTTGCTGTTATAAGACTAGATTAAAAAGAGGCAACAAACCCTACTATTTGGATGTCTCAATCATTTTTCCAGTTCTAATACAATTGTAAACAAATTCTCTCACACATAAACCATATAATATCAGTGAAAGGTTAGATAAGAAAGATAATGAATGTCAACACTGTTAGCAATCATCTTGCCAATTATCTAGTATGTATTTCCTCATTGTTGTCCTGAGTAGGGCAAGATATGCAGACAGAAGAGATAGTGCAACCTGTCATTAGAAGCTCTGCTGGGAAGAGGCTGAATACTGCAAACTTCTCCTCCCCCAACTTCCCAAAATCACTTCCCTGTCTACATATATGAGAACAGCAAATCTTTACCATCAATATGCTCAGCTTTGTCCTCAGCATCAAGAGTATGAGACACACTTATAACTTTGCAGTGCCTAGAAACTGAATTGTCCAGGAACTAGAGTCAAATCTTCAGGTATATACTGAATACTGAATACATTTATCAAGATAAATACTAAGACATTTTGCATGGCTTTGGAATGGAGTAGTGTCTAAAAGAAAATAGAAAACTGCAGTCATCTTAGATGCAAGTTTAAGTCCGATTCATTACACATGACATGGAAACTGTCCCATTTGCTGTTCCATTTCTACTAGTGTTTTAATTCACCGGAGTTCACATTTTAATGACTTCTGTAAACTTGAAAAAAATAATAGTTGAGTTATCCATGATGATGTAAAAAACCTTTTCAAAACAGGATCTGGCATCCTCAGAGGTCATCAAGCCTAAGAGAAAATTTTTTATCAGTAGGCAAGGCAGATTGAAAGTAGAGTAAACCCAGTATCTATTAAGATATACCACTATTTAAAATTCTTCCCATTCTCCTTAAGTGTTTCTTGGTTTGGTTGTTCTGTTTGTTTGTTCGTTTTTAAAGTGTTCCGTATCACCTAACTTCCTTCCTAAAATTCTAATTAATTGTTAAATATTTCAAACAATGTGGGTCCACTAAAAATCCAAACTTTTCTTATAAGTAACTTCTAAATTCTTCATCCTGGGAATAGCTATTCTGCATAACACTTCTTAGCACTTGGGGCTTCATCCTGAAATTAGTTTTTGCTCTAGGATAAATCTGACTTTGTCACCTATGCAGAGCGCTGATTATTCCCGTATATTCCACTACCTATACAATATTTTCCAAATAGTTTACAGTAGTTTTGGTTTTTATACATAACATATCAACAGAATTTGATCAAGTCCAAACTTAATTCGGAAACTAGTATGGGTTTCAACACAAGAGCTTGCTTAAACGTGCAGGCACTGTTGTACAGATTCCTAGTGATTTATACCTGGACTTAACCAAAAATGCATAAAAATCTAGTACTATTTAAGTAGGGAAGCTGTTTTACAAAAAATCAGCATCTATATTTCATCATCATCTCTGCTTTGCTTTCTAAAGAGCATCCTAATCTCTTTTTAGTGTACAATTTTAATACACAGTTCTCAACTTCCAAACTGTTTTCTCTGAGACGATTCAGCCCTTGCCAATTTTTCCCCATTATTCTTGCTTGATTTTCACTAACAATTTCTTAAGCTTTTCTGTCTATACTTCCAATATTTGATCTTTGCTTTACTCCTTCTGAGGAATGATGCTAACTTAAAATTATTTTTCTAGAGTTTAACTACAAACTCCTTATTTGACATCATACATATGAAACATAGAATTCTACAATATAAAGAAATGCTCCTAACAATAATTAGAATATCTCAGATTATTATTAGCTAATACAATATGCTTATGGGCATATCTATAAACTTGTATTTCTGTACTCACACACAAACTGACACATAGTTAAATTTATACGAATGCAACATGAAGTTCATTAAAGATAACAGAAGTCCTCCAGCAGCAAGACTTTCAAGACTGTATTGCTTATATTCCCTACAGAAAGAGTGCAGTCACCCAAATAGTTCTTTTCCAGCTAAATCTTGCTCATCTTGCTAATCACACTTGTAATAAACAGTCATTCGATTGAAATTACCCACAAGAGAAAGGCAGCAGAATTTGGCTTTGTGGCCTGCTACTCATTTAAACAAGATGCAGATCTCATGTGCAAGTTATTATACAATAAGACGATAATGACTTTTATTACTATTAAAAATACCAAATGTAATTGGAAACTAAAAAAAAAAATAATCAATTTTCCAATTATTGCACAGAACAATAAATGCTTTTTATTTCCCAACATCACATGTGAACAAATTTCCCAATTTTTCAGTCATACAAATATGTATTTTATTCTCCAAGGTATTAGCTGCTAGCTCCTTTATTAAAAAAAGAAATAAAGGTAGAGTACCAAAGGAGGAAGCGTACAGTCTACAGGAGTGTATCCTAGTGCATGATTGAAAATAAGCATGACAAAGTCTCCTGGCAACACTTTGTGTAACGATGCAGTAAACAAATAAGTGTAAGTTACATGCACAGTAAGTGAATGCTAGAGCCTTCATTTCTTATCTAAAAATATTTTGAATGGTTCTATGTACTGTTAAGGAGCTGACACACTCACTTTAGCAAGAGACAAACCATGTAAGACTGTATTCAGCTGACTTTCTTAACAGGGGATTAAAAGTCAATTAAATACTTCAGATAAAACCTAAGTAAAATTGAAAAAAAAAAAAAACAAGTAATAATCATCTTATTCTGATTTTTAAAAAAATCATGACATCCTTCTAGTTAATATAATTTTTAATCAGATATCTTAATGTAATTTCTGCAGTAGCTTTTGAACTCATAGAGTAAATCTGATAGCTGCAAGAGCCTACAAGGCCCTTGCAGCAGGTATTTGCCAAACCTGTCTGTTCTGCTTTAATAGTGCTGAATACGCTATAAATTCTT
Source organism: Pampusana beccarii (assembly GCA_013399365.1). Lineage (NCBI taxonomy): Eukaryota > Metazoa > Chordata > Aves > Columbiformes > Columbidae > Pampusana > Pampusana beccarii. The sequence continues at coordinate 506,042 of VWYH01007424.1, read as the reverse complement.
TAACAGTTGGAACAAACTTATCGCTTAAACTCTTCTCACCAATAAGCCTGGCACAGCTGTGACACTACTGTTCAGGAGCTTGGGTGTGGGGTTTTTTCCCACTGGGACAGATACCCCAAGAATCTTTGGAGCCTGACAGCCAATGTCTTAACCATACTCTTTATGCCTAAGGATGGCTTTAAATTTTGAATTGCCTGTTGAGTTTTGAACACTATTAATAAGAGGATTTTGACTGCACTTACAGATTACAAAACTTGAAGTTTGAATGCTTGTTCAAAAGGCAGTAGCAGAGTCGTGTGCATTCTATACAGCAATTAATCAAGGACTAAATTATAAGCATGACATGAACAGTGAAATAGTGAAAACGGGGCAAATCAATTTACGACACTCCCCGATTTAACCAATGCCATGTGCAAATTAAAATGGTCTCAGATAACCACTTTGGGGATTAATTACTTACCACTTGCTACTTTCTGTATACTACAAACACACATTGTTACTGCAATATAAGTTCTTTTGCAGATTGTTACTGAAAGAAAATGTGGTTGTGTTTCCTTTTTACCATGCACTTGTGTTAGGAAACTAGTTATCCTAGTCCAACAAGTTAAAAGAAGCAAAGAAACATTTATTCCTTAAAAATTCTTCCCAAATGCTTAGCTGTTCACCTGTAACAACTGAGAAACAAGTTCCCAAGAGATTTTGTTACACACTCCATTTTCTTTTTCTTCTCTGAGAAAGTACACACCCAACTCCTCCTTCATCAGCAAACAGTAGGAGACAAATCCATTCCATCTTGTTACAGAAGGCAGTATGATTTCGAAAAAGAAAAGAACTTCCACCACATACACCAGCATTTGAAACAAATTGTTTTTTCTTGTTTATATTTCTTTGCATGTTCTTTGCTGGGCTTCATTTATCAAACACAGAGACAGAATATAGAGCTAGATGACCTTTGATCTGACTCCATGCAGCCACTTGTGTGTTATCTTATGTTCTAACCTACTTTTTTCTTTCCCCACAAAGTGCCATGTATCAGAAGTAGCAGAACTTTCATTGTACCAGTTTGGTCCTATAATTCAGATATAAGTGTACCGATATAATTTTACGACTGAGATAACATTATCAACTATTTTTGGTGCATTACAAGGAAGAGCTGTATCCAAGTAATATACACATAGTCCACACTAGAAAAATCTACCACATTCCTTAAGTACCTGTTTTCAGCTTCCCTATCAAGGACTGAAATTCGTTATCTCCCTGATAATAATTTTTCAACATTTCATTGAGGATGGAAACCAGCTCAGAAGGCTAAGATACAAAGAGAGTGAAAAACAGTTGCAGTTTTCCCTTCTTTTGAGAGAACTTCCATCCTTTCGGACTGGAATAGTTCTAGACATTTATGTTCCTTCATTACAATTCACTGTAATGTCTCTTTTTTGTTCTAGTCTGGAGAAAAATCAAATGTCACCACATCTTGCTCATGTTGCTTGCAATTCTAGCAAGAAGGAGTAACTCCCTAGTCTAGTTTCATAGACTACTGGTGCTAGGCCACTTTAAATTTTCTTCCTTTATGCTAATGTAAAATGATACTGACATTACTGTCACCTTTAACCTATTGAGACTGTAAGCTCAATTTGGCAAATGTTGTTTATTTTAAATTCAGTATTCTTATTTCCAACTTTCCTTGCTAACCAAAGTCACTACTTCTGAGTATGCCTGTCAAGTTACACTGACACCTCCATATCCTTTTTAAAATGTTTTAAAAGTTTGCTCTAACAACATTAAATGAATTTACAATGTGTGTAGGCTGAGATTTTCAGTTACAGGTATCTAATGTTAGTTTTGGATTGTTTTTTTTCAGACAACTGCCTTACTGTCTTGATTTCAGAAGTGCTAAATACCAACATCTTTCATTAAAGAAATGTTGGTGTATTTATAAAAATGATACGTTGCTCTAATGTTCAATGTTGCAAAATCGTATGATTTATCTAGGCTACCTCTTTCATATATCCTAATGTATGTCACTGTCAGAAAGACCTTTTTTAAGCTGTCACCTAAACTATTGACAAGCTTCTGAGCCATGGTCTGTGTTTTGCTAAATATCCACCAGTTAAAATACATGCCAGGAATTATTTAACAATATCTCTCCTTCCCTTGTTATTCTTGCTCTAAATGATAAACTGTCACATTCAAAAATCAGCACTGTGAATACGAGGAACTTCATCAACATTACCGCATCTCAAGTGTCAGCTACAGATAATACTGACTAGTAACATTCAAAGCCTACCAACATTTACGTTGTTGGTTTCTTATCTTCTAGTGCTTCTGCCTTGGAAGCAAAGGAAACCTTTTGAGGGCTATTACACTATCTGAAAGATGAGGTTCTTAAGCCTCGTGGTAGTTATAGCCCTTCTGTACTACTACACATCCTTCTTCCATAACTGTAACAGCTCCAATTATTCTAAAAATTGTGGCAAAAGTGGGAAAGTGTACAGGATCAGCAATGGTGATTCATAGGAGGATAGCTGGGGAGAACAGTTAAATCTCAGTGATGTTTAGACTTTAAATAAGATGACAATCATAGTAATGCATAGGATACAGCAACTTGCAACTAGTGAATTCTGACTTTCTAAAGGTTTGATGTTGATATGACAAATGGAACATGCTTTTGTCCCGTGATATTGCTAAATAAACGTTTCATTAAATCTATTTGTGAGCTTTTCTTTCAGAGTTGACCTAACTATGGAATCCTTAGTCTGCTGCCCCATGAGAACTTGAACAGAATATCTTCCTTCTGGCTACTGAGATGAAGTGTCAAGGCCACCAAGCAAGTATGATGGTTTATAACAATCAACATAAAAACTGCGATAAAATTAAAATAGATACAAATTCACCACTCAGTGCAGTAAATTACTTTTAATTAGTAGTTTTCTGACTGTGGCTTCCTAAAGCAAAAATAGCAATGCTCAGAGGCAGAACATATGAAGAAAAGTCAGGATTCAAAGTTCTGTTCCTCACTCTGCCAACTAACACAACTTTGGCTTACATTTCATCCCTGTCTTTATCTATCTCAGTCAGGTATTTTGAGTTCTATGGACCCTTAAAGCATTCCGAGAAGTAAGTATCATATTAATCATAAAATGATGGTGAACAAGTATAACCCTCAAGATTGAAAGCTCTAGTAAGATTTCAGTTATTTGTGTCCCAGGTTGTTTTGCCATGTGTGTAGGCTGATTTGTACCAAAGCTTCAGGTAGAGGTAACTAAAAAAAAAAAAGAAAAAAAGGCTAGAGAGGAATAAGGACAATGGGTAAATGGGAAGCCCTTGGTATAGCCTAAGACACAAAGAACGAAGTATAAAAATAAGTGAAGGCCAACAAACTGTCTGATAATGTGGCCTCTAGCACATTAGAATTTGAAAACCTAAGAGTTTCTTTTCAAATAACTCCTCTCTCCAAACCTGGGAAAACTAAATTTTCTCTCCTTAGCATCCAAGTGGCTGTATTTGCTCATGAGCAAGCACTAAGTTCAAATGTCTGTAACAATGGGAACAAAGAGACAAAAAACACTTCAGAGCAACACATTTAATAAATCAACCTAGGTAAGATCCTAATCGCACTGGGCATCTTACAACAAACAGCCTTACCTTCACTTTTGCCTCAGAGAGCCTTGCAAAGTTATGAGGCGTTTTCCCCTCTCCAGCCTACTCAGCCATGTCCTGGTCTGCCCAAGCTCATACTTAGGCAGGCCTGTTTCATGTCTGCAGGAACATGCTTTGTGAGACTGTAACCCAGCTCAGCTGAAATGCCTGAGTCCTCGAGTCTAGCAGACCTGTATTAGAAAAACAGAAGCAGGCTGCTACTTCTGCACCTTCAGCCCACGCTGCTTGGGCATGCCTGCTCCTTCAAAGCAATCTAATCTCTGTGTTTTATCTTCAAGAAAATATCAGTTGTACATAGTATAAAACACAGTACTTACTGTCAGGGAGGGACTTCCAGCAGGAAACAGAAGCAAGCACACCATTAGTCTTCCCCAGGCTTCCTAGCTCAGCTTCCAAAAAGCAGACTACAGGGCAGGCTGACTCTTCACTCAGGGTATATTTGGTGCAGTTGTCTTTTCCTTTTCTTGTTAGGCAGAAATATTAGCACTGATCTGATTTTGGATCAGGATGCCACAATCCTGATGTGCAAAGGAGCCATAGGTCCAGCCAGCGTTCATGAGCAGTTCAAAGCCACTCATAAGTCCACTCCTTAGCAGCATCAACAGAAGGGCTTCCAGCCACCAGGCTTCCAGCTTCATACTGCAAACAAAACATTTGTTCTTGTAAGACAGAGCACTTCATTTTTTAAGATCCTTGAACATTCACAGCTCAAAATGTATATCTGGAAATCTGATCCCATGTTCAAACTTGATGCTTACTATAGTAAACCTGTATGTTGGTTATTCAAAGCATGTGAGGGACTGCTGTGCCAGGTTATGAAACCCATTTAACAAAAGAGAGTTCATAAACAAGAGACAAAACCAAATCTTCTAGTTCTACCTTTCTAAGTCAAACTACTGTTCACATGAACTTCTCACCTCTCTTTTAAACTCTAGCAAAGTGCACAAGGTGTTCCGCACTAAGGAATGAAAGATCGTGAGAATTAAAGGTCAAACTGTGTTCTCAGTCGCAGCAACATTAGAGTTACTTCATTTTTACACTGAAGAATGCAAAGTGAAGTAGGAAAAGTCTATTTTTAAACCCCCTTTTATTTAAGTCATCAGATGAAAGACTATGCTGGGAGTATTCTACAACGAAGCTGCTTGGTCCAGCACTTTTAAAAACTCTAAGGAACGCAATTAGATTGTAAAAACTAATGATAGATTGATGGTACACAAGTTCTCAGCTATTTTCACAACAGCCTTAGAATCTCTTATGTGAAAGTGATGAAATTCTACTTTTAATTAGAAAATGAAGAATTTTATGCATCTGCCATATGCAGAAGTTTTGTGCAATCGAGTTTTTAGATTGCTTTAACAGTGTATCAGAAGTAAATACTGAAAGAACTGACTGTATTTCAAACTCATGAAAGTGCTCAGACTTCTTCTTTTGTTTGTAGTAATACGACTTTTAAAGCAGAATGATTAGAGGGTTTGCAAGGTTTCTTCTGCAATTGATAATCTAGATACTTAACCAAGGAAACAAAACAAATCTTTACATAGATTGGGTATATAGATCCAGATCCCTGGTTGTGTAAACTTCCCTAACTCCCTTCAAGTCCTAATCTTGCAATCAAATTAGTAGGATTACCATAGAGCAAAACCAATTAATTTGAGCAACTTGAATTTTCTTGGACTGGTATGAGTTAATTAAGTTATTAAATTTTAGGTTCCGCTGAGAAGTCAATGTAGACATTACTGCTACATCTCAGAATGCTCTCACATGGATTCTTAAGTTACAATGTCTGAATACAAAATAACCCTGGATCAGAATTTAAAATATTTTTTAAAAAGGACAAAAAACCACAAATGCAAATACTTCCTGACCATGCTCTCCCCCTTCTAGAGATCTCATCTACCTGTCCTATGTCCCAGACTCCATTCTTTCTTTGACTGTCTCGGGATTCACCAAATAGCCAGCACAGTTCCAGCTTGCTCTCTTGTGGCCAACATTAGAGCTACAATTGTCCTTGTATCGTTCAGTTCCAAGGACCTTCAAGAGTGGTTCTTCTAAAGCATGACAAGTTTCCTCAGATCAGCTTACAACTGAACCTAGTAAATGGCTCAAGTTTGAAGCCACAATCAAGTTATCATAGCTTAACACGTTACCAAGCATCAGCTTAGATGCAGCACTGAATAGAAGCAGATTTCCAGCCCACAGCAAAGCACAAAAACTTGGCACTAAGCTCTAATGCTACCCTGTACCTCTCACATCTCTGTAAAATCATCTAACACAAATGTACTGCCCACATTTTCAAAAAAGGTCTTCAAGACTGATAGTGGTTTTCAGAAGGATGGCCTAACATCTTCAGCATGCTTTTAGCAACAGCCTGTCAGAGCTTGAGCTTAGTTATTTGAGGATACTATTTCACTCACGTGTTTGCTAACACATAATGGCAACTTCAAATATTTTCTGGCACCAGTAAGGACTGCCTGTTTTGTAACTGTTTATGTTGCTCGTTGAGTCCTTTGTCTTATTTTGTGTATTTTTAAAGATCACAGAAGCTGAAAAGCTGAGGACTTTAAAAGACTCTGAAGTATTCCTTGATACTTCATTAACATTGTGTCAGGCATTATTAATGTCCCCAAAATAGTTTTATGCTAGAAATAGTTTACAGCACCAGAGCTGGCACAAGAGAAGTGCAGAAACACAATCAGATCAACCAGAGATTTATCAATCACTGAACTGCACTGCCCACTTAGTTGTCAGCCAGTCACATCACCACCCCTTGTGAAGAAAGTGCAAACACATAGCAAACAACAGAACTACAGCAGCCCTGGAAAAAAGGTTGAATTAAGACGTCACAACTTCGCACAGGGAGATAAAAGGTGTCTATAAAAAGTTCTATAAAAGGTGCCGACCTTTTCCTTTGTTGAGTTTTAAACACAGTTGCTCTTATTGTGGGTATGAATGTGGGTAACTTCATGAGTAATCATGTTGCAGCAATTAGGTTATTATTAAAGGGACTAATCAAAAGCGCATTCCATATCAGTAGAAGCACTAACAATTTGTAGTAAGACCAGAAGTTGAAAACATTCCACATTCGCTATTGTACCTCAACACCATTATCATCACTCTTATGAACCAGCCCATGAAACATTCTCATAAACAGAGTGAGAATTTTTGATTAAACATTAACTGTATTTATTACTGAACATGAAAAGGATCATCAGTACAGAAATTATACTTTGACTACTGTGTTACTTGATCACCAACCTTTGTAACATATCAACAGCAAATAAAATACTCAGGCATCAGAGGGTTGGGAGGTACTCAGATTAAACAAATTACTCCACAAAAGAAGAACGACAAACTACAAAGCATGCTAAGGAACAGCATCAAAACTGTTGCATGTGGCCCAGGTATGCAAATTTCTTCTGGAATTTGAAGAATAAGCCCCAGAACCTCTCCGACCCCCAGGCAACAGTTCCCCAGCAGCTTCAGATAATTTGCAAGAGTCACATAAGCACTGGTATTAATACAAGGCAGAGAAAGCCGGATCTGGTACCTAACATGGTCCCACAATCAGCTGTGTTAATGCAAGGGCGGAGGCAGAAGTGTGTGGTTGAAGGTAGAGGGAAGAGCAAGACTAACCTTTTAGGAAACTGTAACCTCAGTCTCTCCTTCTGTTAAAGTCAAATAAGCATAACATCTGCAAGTTACTCTATTGTTAAATATTCTTATAGCCATATTGTCTTTTTTCATGCTCCTACTAGAATCTAAATTCCTTATTCTCCCTACACTACTGCCAAACTTCCAATTAACACCACAGACATTCCAGCCAAGCTCACGGATACCACCGAAACAAGGTATAATCTTACTCATAAGCTCATATACTCATAAGTATTATCAAAATACATAACACATATAATTATGTGAGCCACAAATCACAAAGCAGCAAAAGTCAACCCTCCTACCTCACTTACTAAAGTAGCAAATACTTCAAATAATTCATGAAGATTTGCACAATACTTGCAGTGCAGTCAGTAGCATAAGGACTTGTAGGATTTTATGAGATTTCTACCCCAACTGAGCTATTTAAATATTCAAAAAGAGATAAAGGGATAATATAAGACTAAACAACTGTAATGTTCCTACCTCAACCACCCAGACAAAGTCTTACCGAAACTCTGCAATGATACCAATTACTCATTAATATATTACTATGATATTCATACTCATTAATAAACATATGATCTATTTTCTATGAAGATCAGCAGGTTTCTTTTTCCTCTGATACGCAATCCGTTCACCACTTAACTCAGTGATCAAAGCATGTAATTCCTTTCATAAGTAAAACATACTGTATCTTATTTTTTTGTTCCTCATTGGTGCTACTGGAAGACATTTTCAAAAGCTTCTTATCGTAGTCATTGGCTCCTTTTACTATTTCTCTGCCTAAATTTATTTATGATAGCAAGTCATGATAATATTATTTGCCCTTGTGCTGTCATCATTCTGCCACTTAAACAACTTCCCTGACGTGTTTAGAAAGACAGGAAAACAGATGTGTCACTACAATACATCTATAATAGAATGGATGAGCCAGAGAAATATTAAGATGATCCTACCAAAAAGGAAAACAAACCATTTTGATGTCTGTAAATATAATTTATATCTCCTCTGGAATACCTTTAAATAAACTGCTGCAAGGTATTTCACAGCAAGCTGCCCGACTCCCGTCCGGAGTGACCGGCACACCAAACAGTTCCAGGGCAAAGCGCTTCATCTTCTTTTTCACTTTTTTTTTTTTTACCCCTCACAAGGCCGTGTCCAGCCCTCATTCCAAACAGCCTGTTCACTTCGGCCTTGCCAACGCCCTGGCAGCTCCCCCGGGAGCCGTTTCACCGGGCCAGGCCGTCTCCCAGCGCCCGTGCCGGAGCGGAGGCAGCCGGGAGGAGCGGGTCCCTCAGCCTTTACCGCCAACGGCGCCTACCGGCTCGCGCCTGCCTAGTTACGCCTGCTGATTGGCGCTCGGCCTGGCCCTGCCGCACGCATGCGCACACGCTCCCCTCGGGGACTTGCGCGCGGCCTCCGCGGCGGTTGGGAGGCGGCGCGCGCAGCTGCTGCCGTTGCCGCTGTGGGGGGTTCGTGCCCGCGGGGCCATGTCGGGCCGGCCGCCGCGGCAGGAGGAGCGGGACAGCACGAGGCTGCGCCACAAGGAGGAGCTGAGCCGGAGGGTGAGATGGGGCGGCTTGCTGCCGGGCCGCGGCCCCCCGTGTCCCCGCTGTGCTGTTGGCGGTGAGGGGCGGGCTGAGGAGCGTCCCGGGCCGCGCTGCCGGGGTGGGGCGGCCCCGCGAAGCCTGTGGCCTCGGGTGTGCGGACGGACGAGCCCTGTGAGGAAGCCGAGGCCCCTGTTGACGCGGGATTTTCCTTGTAGGACTCGGTTGGGGCCTCTGTCGTGTAGCGAAGGCTTGTCGGTGTTGCTGTTAGCTCTTGTCAAAGTGGTGTTTTGGCTCTTAGTGCTTGAAATGTCAGGTGAGTCGCAGTGAGGTTTTTCTCTGTAGTGTCTACTTGGGCTGTATGTGCTCAAAAAGTTCCAAGAGACTTCAGTCACAGAGGCTGGCACTCATAAATCTACTGCTTTCCATGCTGCCAACAGCGTTGTTTAATATTAAAGCTGACAAGTCTTGTGGAACTGCTTTCCCTCAAAAAATGACTTCGTTTCCATATGGCCGTGTGGTATAAAGTCAGTGGTATTTTTGGTTGCCTAGGACGTAATAGTATTGCGGGGTGTAATTTCTGTTACGTGGCTGGTTTAGTCCTTGGCAAAAGATGACACTGCTGTTTTGTCTGTTGGAATTGTACACATGTTGCTGCTGGAAAAGTTGTCTTTCCTGTATGCCACACTCCGTTTGGCTAACCTGGCTCTGGGGCAGCTTTGTGCTGTTGCACTGGTTCTAGGAGACACAAAGGAAGAACCAAAGAAAACCGTATGGTTTGTTTCTAACAAAAAGTGTTAAAGGCCCACTGACCAGATTTTGTTCCGTTTTGTGGCTTTTATGGTCCTCCTGACTGCTGTTTAGCATTGCAGCTCTTATTGTAGAAGAAAATGGAAATGGCTGCCACCTCTGCCAGTGCCGTTGAACAGTGGTAAATCCCACTAAGGAAGTTTGTGCAAAACTCCAGAGCAATAGAAGGGCTTCTGTTGCCACTAATACAGTTTTAGGGTTTTGGGGTTTTATTGGTTTCATTTTGAATCTGGAGAATACCCGTGATTATAAAGTTTACTGTAGATAGTATGCAACATTTTGTTTTCTAAAGTGATTTGATATTTTATTAGTTGTTTGCATGTTTTCTTCTGGGGGAAAAATGTGATCTCTGATTATAAATAGCTAGAGGCACTACGGTTTCCCAGTACTGATTGCTTTCAAGAGTAGGAGAAATATCAATCTATGCAAGATAACCTGTTTCTAGAGCAGTTATTTAGTATTTCATTTTTATATCTTTGTCTTCAATGGTCCATTTGGAGAAGAGCAGCTATATATGCATGTAGATGTCTTAAAATATCATTGTGTTCACCTCCAGGATTGTAAAACCATGGTTTATTTTTAATAATTAAAATGAAGTACGTCTTTTGCCTTTCAGATTAAAGAGCAGAAGGTTGTAGTTGATGAGCTTTCTAATTTGAAGAAGAACCGGGTAAGTATTTACAAATTTGCTTTTGACTATTTCATTTTAGAATCAGAGAAATGAGTGTAGAAGAGACAAGGGAGGCAACAAAATCAGAGCATGCTGTCTTTAATTTGTTCTAATACAGATTTTAGTACAGATGTGGTTGGTTTCAGAATAATTTGTCCTCAAAAAGACTGTACAGTTGTGCAGTGTAGCACAGTACATTGTTGGGTGTTTTCACCTTTTTATGTTTTATTTGAGTTATTTTGTTTAGATGTTTGAGTTGATCAGAGGACTTCATGAAGTATTCTTACTTTTCATGTGTATGTGTTTTAAAATAGAATGTGATCCCTCATGTATGAGGAAAGGAGAAATACAGAATAGTTATAGGTTGATCATGAAATGTTTTTGATGGTACAACATTAGAATGTTGGTATTATCGGGGCAGAACTTATCCTTCTGGCATAAATATTAAGGGCTGTCTTGGTGGACCTGTATCAGGTTCTGCTGCAGTGTGGTTGCCAGAGTTGGTTGCTTTGATTTAATGCAGTGTTGGTTTTGTTTTACAGAAAGTTTATAGGCAGCAACCGAATAGCAACATATTCTTCCTTGTAGACCGAACTGAAACACTATCTCAATGCAAAAGTAAGTTTGCAGTGTAAAAGTTGGTCAGACAGTTAAATATTTAAAACTGCCTCTGTAGCTGTTAATGATTTCAAAGGTATATTAAAGTGACAAACTGGCAGCTGTATATCAAATGCAAAGTAGACTTCAGACATGTGCTTGTTTTTCTGGGTTGGGTAAATTCGAAAGTGTTTCCACTTGATAGATAGATGTGATAAAAGAGCAAGTGCTGAAGATATAGGAAGAGTGAGAACGTCTGCCCCACAGAGGAGTCACTGTTCTCAGTGCCCTTTGGGAACCTGTATAGTACTTTATCACTTTAAAAAAATTAGGTCTAAAAGTTGCATGGGATAAGTAGGAGGAAAATAATGATAATTTTAACTGGAGGCTGAGCTAGACATCTTCACGTAGTTGAAAGGATGGATCTGTGGGATTATGAAAATAGGAGAATGGATGATAAAGAGTTGATAATTGAACAAACATTAGAAATGTATATAAATTTAGAAGTATAAATTTTTGGAATGAAAACTTCTACTTTCATTTTCTTTGAGTTAATAGTGTGGCCATTCTAATTGATAGTTCACTTTTCTTATTATTACAAATGTGTAAATTGTACTGATTATATAGGCAATAGTTGGCCATTCCCCTAGTTCTTACACTTGGAGTGTGGCTTTCTTTGGGAGGAAAACAAAAATGAATCTTTGTACAATTAAAGAGGAATAAGCTACAGTGGGCTATATTTTTGTTGCATCACTACTATAGCAGTTCTGTTACATAGCATTTCATGTTTATCTCTTTAATTGAACAAGTAGCTGGAGTTACTAATTTCTTAGATATACTCTTAAACTTATCTACTTGTAAAGTCACTCGTAAACTTACCAGTTCATGAAATTGATTATTAATGAATTTTTTTCTTGCACAGATACTTTAGACGAATTAAAGAAGGCACATCAGGAGATGGAAAATTCAGAAAAGACTAAAATAAAGAAATAGTCCACCTGAATTCAAAGGCACAATGTGTGGTATTTGTTGCATTGTTACTTTGTGTAGCCAGCATGCTGTTCATGATTTCTTTAATGAAGATATACTCTGCTGTCTTAGAAGAAGAGGACCAGACAGTAGCCAACAGTTGATAAAAACTGCCTCTGATCTTTCTTACGAGTGTCTGTTTTCTGGCCATGTACTTCACTTGAGGGGACTGATGACTCCTCAGCCTCTGGAAGATGCCAATAACAATATTTTTCTTTGGAATGGAGAAATTTTCAATGGAGTGCATGTAGGAGATCTAGAGAATGACACTGCAATAATGTTTCATCATCTTGCGTTATGCAGTAGTGAAGCAGACATTTTGTCACTCTTTTCATCACTTCGGGGTCCGTGGTCTTTTATTTATTTTCAAGCATCTAGACACAGTTTATGGTTTGGTAGAGATTATTTTGGTCGTCGTAGTTTGCTTTGGCAATTCAATAATGAGGTTGATAGTGCTTTCTGTCTCACATCTATAAGTGTTTATTCCGAACCAGGTAAACAATGGCAAGAAGTCCCAGCATCTGGAATTTTCAAAATTGATCTCAAAGCTTGTGCAACAACTAAATCTTTGTCTTTAACATTGTTTCCATGGAAGCACAGCTGCACAGAGAAAGCAGTAGAAGAAATATTCATTGAAGTCCTGGACCAAGTTTCAAAAGACTTACCGAACCACGTACCTCTCGTGATGAATGAATCAAAACTATGTCTCAGAGCACCAGTTATCCCCTTAAACGAAACAATTGCTGAAGCTTCAGGTGAATGTCCAGACACTAATATTAACAATGTTGCCCATATGGTTTCTGTAGAAACCCTGCAAGAATTCCTTGCAGAAGAATCCAAGAAAACAACAGTCCATCAGTTTATTGATGTTTTAAATGAAGCGGTAAAGAGACGGGTTTTATCTCTCTTTAGAGATGAAGATCAGAAAACAAGAGAAGTTCCAAGCACATCTAATAGGAAAGCACACATTGCAGTGCTCTTTTCTGGTGGCATTGATTCGATGGTTATTGCAGCTCTTGCTGATAAACATGTGCCTGTAGGGGAACCAATTGATCTTCTCAATGTAGCTTTCGTGATACAAGAACAAGCTAAGCAAAAGGGTACCAGTAAAGAACATGCCAACCGAGAAATACAGCTGGATTTGCTTTGTCCTCAAGAAAGATGTAAAGATCTTGATGCTGAAATTGTTGCTCATTTATCTTGCTTTGCTGTTCCTGACAGAATCACTGGTAGGGCAGGACTGAAAGAATTAGAAGCCATTAACCCTTCAAGAACTTGGAACTTTGTGGAAATTAATGTTACACGAGACGAACTGAAAAAAATGAGACAACAACGCATTAAGCACTTAATTTATCCACTGGATACAGTCTTGGATGACAGCATTGGCTGTGCAATTTGGTTTGCTTCCAGAGGAGAAGGTTTTATTAATAACCGAGGAGAACTGAAACCATATAAAAGTCCTGCAAAGGTACTGATTGTTTTCTGCCTTATGCTTGACCTGTGAATGCTAAAGCAGTTCTGTTGTTTTGGAAATTGTCAGGAGTCTTTAATATTGATAAGGCTTCTGAAATTCAGTGGCAGAGTATAGAATAGATCTCTACTGATAATCTTTGTGTAATTCTGGAGTTGAAAACTGCGTTCCGTTCTTTTGTCATGTAATGTGTATTGCTTTTCATTAAGCTTGAATGAGCAACAGTGTGACTAGGAAAAAAATAACTACAATCATTATCACTTTTGGTGTTTCAACAGAAGTAGTGGGTAACTGCTATACAATAGGTTAACAAGTTTAGAGATAAACATTAATGAAATGGTAAGTAATGTTGGTTTGTGCCAGCATCTTAACTACTGTAAAATTATTAGCTTGTTACTTAGACAAAATCACAATTAATAATGGCAGAAAAGATGACTACTTGGAATCTTTTGTAATTATAGAGTCTGAATGACAGAACTACAAAAAGTAGTTGTTTGGGTTTTTGTAACTTATGTATGTAGTGTGAAATAAAATATTTTTAGTAATTAGATTATTTTCTCGGGAATTTGATTCTTATTACTCACTTCCCAGTTCCTGATAGTTTGTGTAGAGAAGAATAAACCATTTAATTTCAGGAGTTTGCAGTTCACTGCTGCCTTTCCTTTTTGAGGCTTCTATTACTTTTCTACTAATTGCTAGATCTTAAAAACCAGCACCACCAATAACCCAAACAAACCCAATAGTTTGTGTAAAAATGACAGCTGTGGAACACAGTTGATTTACGTGACTGATCTACTTAAGGATGTGCATCTCAGATTTGCAAAACATACAAATTCATCTTAGATCCAGAATATGTAGAAGTGGGTAATGAGTTAATAAAACATTAAGTGAAATTGTCATTCTCCCATCAATTACTTACTAGTGTGCACAGGTAAAAAAATCAGTTGACTGCTAGCTGGTGTCAGATTAGTAAAACAGACTGTTAAGCGACTTCCACTTTTATAGTGAATTGCAGTTGAAGACACAGTAATGGACCAAGTGTAGTATTGGTTTTCCCTGGATAACATTTTATGTACTTAAAATTGAGTAGACAGACAATATGAGACATTTTTATTTTGTGTAATGCAGTTGTTATTAACGCAGTAGCTGGTAAATTAATGATAATAATACAGGTGAATATTCAGGTGACTGTTCAGAATTTCTGACATACTTCGTAATATGTGGCAATGATTTTTTTAAAATAAAGGCTAGTGCTTAACAAATACTGTTTATTGTATTAGAAACGATCAAAGACATTCTTCAAAGATACTGGTGTATTTGCGATGCACACATTATTTTCCTGTTTTTTCCTTGCCTTGGTAGAAAAGTTTGTGTGTACTTTAGGTTTGATTGTGAACGTACTTCAAGTTGCTAGTGAGGCTCTAGAAATGTGTAATGCACATCCCATCATGATCGGTAATATATTTAGAAGATGTGTATTATTCTCCTTAAGATGTAGTTAAACATTTAAGAGCTGTTACATATAATTAGCTTGCATAGATACTAAGAAAGATTTATTCTGTTTTCTTAGGTTGTACTTACAGGAATTGGAGCAGATGAGCAGCTTGCTGGATATTCTCGACATCGTGTTTGCTTCAAAAAATATGGCTTAGAGGGGCTGAATAAAGAACTTGAAATGGAGTTGGATCGTATTTCTTCTAGAAATCTTGGTAGAGATGACAGGATTATTGGTGACCATGGAAAAGAAGCCAGGTATTGTTTTAACATGAAGCAAAACTGGTTTTGCTGGTTAGATTCTGCTTTTAACACTGTAACAGAAAGCTTCATTGAAACTTCTATGCATTTTACTATCTCCTAAGTTCTGTTGCAGTTTTGTTAATGTGTACGGTGGTGTGGGTTTTTTTTGTTTTTTAAAAAGTGCTCTGTAGTACTGCAGAAGAGGTACTTAAGGAAATTTAGCAACTTGAACTTGGACTTCCATCTGGAAGTTTTAAGAAGCAGCAGCAGATGTTGAAATTGTCAAAATCAAGTTCATTTTAACATTTTACATGGAACAGTCTTCAGCACAACTTTGAAGTGTTCTGGTGTGGTCATCTAGGGAATTACTTTGGAAATGACCATGTAACATAGAAGCCATGTGTTTCTGTCCATGCAATAGAGGCATGGACACCAACCTGCAAAAAAATCCTTAGGTGTTGTCCAGTAGCAGAGGACACTCAAGTACATGAAAGGTCTTTTGATGTGACCTTTGTGCCAGTGTTTTTCCAAATCTGTGCTTAGTTGCACATTATCAGTTTAGCAGTTGCAGCGGTGGACAGGTAATGTTGTTAATCATGTTTGTGATTAGATATTAATGCCTGGAATTCAGAAAGTCGTCAGAATTTGTTGTGTAAATATTTTTTTCCCACAGTTGCAGTGTAGATTCACACAGTATTTTTAAATACTTAGAAGTTGTCTTGAAAAGTGTTACTTTAAAATTTGTCTTGCTCTTCCGTTGTATTTTTAAAAAATTTTGTTTTGTATGAACCAAACATTTCTGATGATTTTTTTTTTCTTTGCTTGAGTTTTGAAAACTTCCAGGCTTCTGAGTTTTCTTTCTCCAAGACAGTGTAACTGCTTTGGAGACTTGCTTCAGTGCTGTGACACTAACATTTAAGGTACACCTATAGTTAGGAACCAACGCAGACCCTGAAGTCTTCATATGTGGTACAGGGGAAGACCAAGACTATTTGGATGAAGTTTTAAAATCTTTTATCTTTCCTTTAGGTTTCCTTTTCTTGACGAAGATGTTGTTTCATTCCTCAATTCTCTGCCCATCTCAGAAAAAGCTGACTTGACTTTACCTCGAGGAATTGGTGAGAAATTGATTCTTCGCCTTGCAGCCAAGGAGCTTGGCCTTACAGCCTCGACCATTTTGCCAAAAAGGGCTGTACAGTTTGGATCTCGGATTGCAAAACTAGAGAGCAGCAGTGAAAAAGCATCTGACACGTGCAGCAGACTGAAGTTACTTTCAGTAGATTAATGATAAAGCTACATCTTGAGATGTTGCGTTTATCCTATGTGCAAATGAAGTAAATCTCTGGAGTTTTCCTAGAATGTTCTGTTTATTTACACACTTGTAAAGAAGGTTCAGGTAATGGCTTTAGAAGGGAGGGCATGGTGAGGAGCCGCCTTGGCTTGCAAGGGCCAAAAAGTACTGAGGATCTTGGGCCTTGTTGCCTCTTGGAGATCTGCCCTCCAAGTATCATGCTTACTCTTTCATTGCTTGAGAAACAGACCCTTGTTGGAACTTGCTGTTTAAACCTTCTATCGGTTCAGATGCAAATTATCATCACAACAATTCTTGTCCACACCCTCCAGCTTACACTGATAGAAAAATGGGACAAATTTTGATCAGTGTTGATTTCATGGCAGAAGTTTGGGGCATATATACCCAAAGAGAAATGTGTTGGGTTCTTTGAGCTCTGGTGTTCTGAAATTAATATTGATACTGATGGGGAAAAGCTAAACAGATGGAAATACTTCCTGAGTTTTTGTTCAGGAGGCAAGTACTAAACACTCCTATTAAAAAAATACCTAATATTGCATGTAGTTCATATGTGGTATGCCTAAAAGCTGGGATTATTACTCAAGAAAATACAGATCATTTGATCTCATGCAAAAGTGTAAGTTGGTTTGAAATACTGTAAATTAACACATTTCTAAAAGAGCATAGCTTACACTGTGGTGTTTAAGTGGTCAGCTTTCCAAAAGTCGTCAGTACTCTGAAGCATTCTCTGAGAATGACAAGAGCTCCAGGCTTCTGAATTCTTCAAAATACATCTCTGAAGACATGTGCATATATTTTTTTCTAACATTTTACATAGTTTTATTTATAGTATTTGCCATGCTTGTATAATTAAGGTTTAAAATTAGTTGCCGTACCTTGTTAGAGACAAAGGAATCTTCTGACTTTCTAATTAACATATAATTCCCAGTGTACTGATAAAAATACCTTCAGGTTATATATGCAACAGCAAAGTGCATCTGACAAATACATTTTAAAAACTGAAGAATAATGCTTACATTTAAGTGGTACAAACATATTTTTATGGCAGGCAATGATAGTATTAAGATACAACAACATATCAGACTGCAGCAGAGGTTGGCTCTTGAGCAAAAGCTTCTGAAGAAACGACTGGAAAAAATCTTAGCTATCTGCAGGAATCTAGAGTACCTCAGGTTAATGAACTCTGATTCCATTTTATTTGGGTTTAAAAAGAAGATGAAAATCTCAAATTTAAGTAAATGTTTTCAGCTGTATGCTAGTAAGAAAACTGTAAATTTACTGATTTGTTTAAATTCAAATCTGACAGTGATATTTTTATATCTTCTAGATATCACATCCTACCGATTTTTATATGTTTATATATTTTATATATTAAGTACTCAAATAACTTTAGTGTTTTAAGCGGTTGTCATATTGCTACTTCTAAAAAAGAAAACGAACCAAACCCATCTATTCTTGTATCTTGTGGAGTTAAAACTGAAAAATAACTGCCACTGTTTTGAGGGTTTTTTAAACTAAATTTCAAATGTCAACATTTTCAGTATGCACAGAATGAGTATTTTAATGTCCCTGAGGGAACAGAGTTGGTACTCCATCAGTAAAGGATATTTCATTAAAGATCATGATTCTAGTTTGTTGTCTGTCATGTAATGCATGCAAATGTATGTCTTTATAGCTAATGAAGTATGAGGGGACATTGTATGTGGTTGAAATTCGGATCAGAGACAAGGAATAAACGCATTTGCTCCAGTTCAGTACTTACTTTTCAAAGGAAAGTGGTGTAAGAATATTTGCTAATACTGAGCTGTACAAGCTGGCACAAGATACTTTAATCATAAGGACAGCGTTGCCCTAAAAAATGCGTCCCCTTTAGGTGACATTTCTGGCTGGCACAATAGCAGTCTGAGGAATCATCAAAACAGATTCACCTCAGAAGGTATAAACTATTCCCTGAGGGATGCTCCTCATTTTAATGAGGTTTAATTTGCCACGAGGTGTGCAAATGATCCGTGTAAAGAGGCAGAACACTTTAAAATGTGAAATTAAATCAAAATTGTGCTTCAGCTTCCATGTTTGCTGAGCATCGGTAAAGATTGTGAGGCCACAATTCTGTGGGTCGCTGTATTGATGTAGCAGCTGGGTATTGATGTAAACAATCCTTCCTGCTGAGTTAGGAACTGTTTTCTCAGGCTGCCTGTCATGCGTCAGGCTGTAAGGCTCAGGTGTTTGACATGGATATGCCAGGTAGGGAACATTACCCCATTCCAGTCATGGAATTCAACCCTAAGAGGTAAGGAATGTGCACAGTAATATAGATACTATAGTATCGACTTGGAAATAATAGACATCTTTTCTGATTTCAGATATGCTTTACTTAACTGAAATTGCTAAGTATACTATGAAAACTTGAGAAGAATAAAGATTTTTCATAGCTCAAGAGAGAAAATGTATTTTGATTGCAGTTGGATTTTTTTTTTTAACAGATTAAACAATACTATCAAATAGGAGTTAAAGTTATGTACATGTACAGTTGCTGGCAACATATAGGGTTGCTGGCTAAACATTGTGCAACCATTTATTTTGTATAATGCAGTTACTTTTCTGGAAATAGTGGAACAAAAGTTCTGTAGAAAAAATAAAACCACCATTGTTCATCAAAATAGCAACTTGTGTTTTTTCAATGCTTTAAATTCAAGCATGTCAAATTATTCTTACAAAAGCAATATAAAACCAAGGTTTAAATTGTAAATAAGCAGAGACTGTGGTTGAGGGTTTTTTTCTTCCCTTATTTGAGCCCTGTAAAACTGAAAAACGTCCTATAGGAAGCAGTGGTTGTATTATTTAATGTAAGAAAACTGTTCATCTTGCTATAGATATATTAAATTCCAAGTAAATGTTTTCAATTGTACTAACTGCTTCAAAACTTATTCAAACATAGTTCATGAAGATAGACCTTCAAGACAGAATTATTTTCAGGTTTAAAACTTACTAATTGTTTGACTGTTGCGGTTACTGGATATACTTAAAAACCAAAATGACTCCTAAGGTGATACCAAATGATTACATTCTATGGGTTTTAATAATATCCAGAAGGTTAAAACGCAGTGAGGACAAGGCATATATACTGTGTACATTATGGCAGTGTAGGGCTGCAAGGATCTCCAGAGGTCATCTCGTTTACAGCCTTGATTTGAATGAAGTATTTAATACCTAGCATGCAGTGACTGAGCAATCTGTTTCAGTAGGTAACATACTCCGTTACTTCCCTTCCTTAAAACAGAAAGCTTTTCCTAACAATTTAAGTATCTTCTGCAAATTAAGCTAAATACTTTAATCCCTCCTGCAATGAACAACTCAACACTGGTTTTATAACACATTTTAATAGACTGAGAGTTCTTCAGTGTATCACCTTCATTGTTTTAGTCAGCCTCTTACTGCAGTAAGAAAAGCCAACCCTCTATTTCTTGTCTCTTATGTATTATTCCTATAATAAAGACTAAATACCTGCCTCTTTTAGCACTATATTGGTGACTCATATTAAATTTGATTCCATTACAGTTCCAGAAATCTACCTCATTATTTTTTTTTGGTATTTTATATTTCATTGTCTTTACAAGTCCACTGAATTTTATTTTATTTTGTTTTTTAATCAAAGATGATCATATTTGTAAGTAGGTTTTCAGAAGTTAGCAGCTGTTTTCAGAACTGTATAAGCTGCAATTTCACTGCATCCTTCTGTGCTTTCAGTTTTCAGCCACAATTGAAAAAATGTACAGAATGAGATAGTGAAGCAAACCTTTCAAGACCTTGTGTGCTCTATAATCACAGTTTATCAAAAGGCCATCAATAACTACACATTGAGCACAGATTTTTCAACTGTAATCTCTTTTACTGAGATAGACCAGAAAATTGTCATGATAGCATTTCCAGTTCCTTGTTACAAGGTATCAACACTTAAATATTTCAGAAAATCTTTTATATAATAACTTGGGGCATTGCTCCCATGTACTTATTTTGGAAAAGCATCAGGTATTTTTTTAATTAAAAAAATATTATAATTTTTGCTGTGTGGACTCAAACACATAATTGATATGAGAGAAACATAACACTGATCTGTTAATTGTACTTTTAGTAGCATGCAAGGAGGTTTCCGGTCCAAACGGGTAGTTTTGGGAGGCATACAATATACTGGCACCACTCAACCTCCAGTTCCCCAGTGGGATATCTGTGTTGGATTTTATCAGCATTTACTGGATCACAAAGCACAGTTACTTAGCGATTTCATCCTCAGTGTTCAGAGAGTTTGCAGGCAGGGAGAGACTTCTGAGCAGCAAGGCTGACTGGCTTGTTGACCCCAGGCAAGGTATGACCAGCACTAAAAACCGGCATAATTGAGAGGTGAGGTGTAATACAGAGGAAAAAAGGTTTTCCTCGCTGTGAGTTTCTCAAATTCCAGTCTTTCATCTATGTTGAAATCAGTGAGCCAGATGTGTACACATACTGTGGGGTAGGGGCTGTGAAATGTGATAAGTTTATTAAATGGTGTATTACTTTACCAAAAAGATAAACTACTTAATGATGCAGATAAATTACTAAAATTACTTGTAGTTGAAATCCCATGATAATGAGACTGAAGAAATGCTACCTATCAAAATGCAAATACTATTTACTCTTCCATTTTTTTTTTCTTCAATGGGGAAATTTAACCTTCTTTCAAAAATTTATTGGCAGAAAAATAAGGTATATACCTTGTCAATTTGTTACATCTTGCCCTTGGGTTATAAAAAAAAAACCCCACAACTTGTTTGTCTAACTGTCCCACAAATCCAAATTACTTGTTTGCATTCAAATAGAGGCAATTTTGAACATATACATTATGAATTGGAAAACTCTTCTTGTCATCCAGAATGAAGAGGTGCTTAATACTTGAAGTATTTATTCCAGTAAATACCATTGCAATGAATAACAATGTAAAAGTGTATTATTATCAAAAAGCAAAGTCAACCGATTTTTCATTATGTGTGGTATATATTATAAATATATAAACCTTATAAGTTATAAAGTGTAAACAATGGAGATATTATCATTCGTGTAAGTTTATATTTATTAGCAAGTGCAGTTTTGATGGTTTTTTTGGTTATTGTTTTAATATCTAGAACTCTTAGACGTTTGTGGAACAGTAACTCGAATCATTTTGGTGATACCACAGAGCAATCTCTGGCAGGTGATTTCCAACACCTGTAAACCAAAAACTGTCAGTAAATATAACAGGTTTTACTGAACAATTTATAGTGGCATTTACTAATTTACTTGTTAAGATGCCAACCATCGTATCTTCTTTTTTAGTTTTGGCACCTTGATGGAATCTTCTTCAACTCTTTTTGAAATATCAATTCCAAGGGGAGCTCTAGGAAGTAATAAAATGATGTATTTGTTAAAAATAAATAACATTATTGTCACATCACACAGATGTGGAGATTCAGAGACCCTTTTTACAATGAGCACAGGAGTCACAGTATTTTTGCAGATTCTCTGCACTGTTAGACTGTGTGACCTTTAAAATGGTCCATCTGAAGCTGCACCTAGAAATATCTTTACATTTACAATTTTTTTTTTCACTTGTAGCTGTTCCCAACTCAGGAAACACAGTTGTAATTTCAAAGCCAAGTTTTGGGAACATTGTTTTAGTTAGATTCTGATTTTAGCTGATGATTCATTTCACATCTCACTGGTGAATGCAAGACACACTAGAAATTCACTCTATCTCCTTGTATAGTCTCCATACACCAAATAAAGCTTGGTATTTTATTCACTGAGATATATAAAGTAAGTTTTTTTGAAGAAGAGTATTCTATTATTTTTCATGTGGAAGTTATAGAAACATTTTTTTGTCCTCAGACCTTCCACGTCTGTTTTCCTGGAAATGGGAAAAACCCGAAAAAAATTTCAAATTTAAGACCAGCTGATACTTTTGAAATACTACAATTTTGTTTGGCCTTAAGCCTAGGATCTACTTAAATCCACAGAACAAGTCTTATTAGATAAGTCCTTAAAAAAAAAAAAAAAACAGTATTGTCAGTAAAAAACCCCAGTATTATCAGATGTTATACGTCAATTTCTTTTTTTAAATTGATTGCTCATTATGAATACAGTTTGACTGGGAGCATTTTGATTTCTGTCTACAGTGACTGAGCAGCTAGAGGGAGCGTATGACAGCTTAACTTGCTCACGGTTTTCCATACCATGATGGTGATAGGAACATATACAGAACTGTCATGATGTATGGTAGTTTCTGAGCCAAAACAAACATAAATGTCAGACACAATAATTTCTATTTCACAACTTCATTGAAAAGGAAGTGCTGCTAACTTTTGAAGCCTATATGCACAGCAAAGACACTTCTCATCAGCTTCTGCAACTCTTTTTAGTCTATGCCTCCCTCCACTTTCATTTGCCATAGTGAATATGTGAAGAACAAGACTCTGAAGAAATTGAGTCACTTACTTTGGTTCATAGCGGACGCTGTCAGTATTGTGTAAAACGCCAAGTCCTGCACGTAACCTTTCAACGCCATTCCTGAGCAAGAAAACAATTTTGTAAAAATCTACGTCATAACTATCTGAACATGCGTGTGCGGTTCAGTCACCACCAACAGTGACTGTGATGCAACTTTTAAAGAACGTTATAGAAACACATGCGAAGACAAAAGAACTCACCACGCAATCATAACGCCATTATCAGTGCAGAGTCTTGGAGGAGGACACAGAAAAGCAAAATCATTTACATCTGCCAAAGTCTGTAGACCTTTCCGTATATACTGATTACTTGCGACTCCTCCTGATACAACCTGACAGCAGTTTCCAAAAGAAAAAAAAAAGTTACTCCTAAGTACTGATGGGTGACACTCAACTAATATCCTCTTTACAGAAAGGTTATTGGATGAAGTTCCGAAGACAGCAATAAGTAACACATTTGAAGATTAAAACATATCTTTGAAGATGAAAACATTTAAGAAAAGAGTATGATAAGTGAGCTTATTATGCTAAAAGAGATTTCTGAATAAAAGCATTTTAGAACTAGAACAGCTGTGAAGCTGAACAACCTGAGCAATAGGTCAAATTATGTGGCCTGAATTTTTATGGAAGGTCAAATTAGATGGTAAGAACATCTCTTTCTAGCTTAAATCTGAACTATGAAAGACTTTATTGTAAATATTTCTATGACTATTACTTTAATCCTGGTATTTTAACAATCTCTAACAATACTGACATCTTCCTCACCTGTCAAGGGACAAAGTCCAACAAGGCATCAGCATCTTCAAATACTGCTATACAGTCGAATATAAAAACGGGAAAAAATGTATACTCACCAAAGTAGCATTTTTTGATGGTAATATGCTATTTTTTATGCAGAACAGCATAGCTCGGTATGTCCGCTGGATAATGTGAACAGCCACCGTGTGCTGTACAGCAGCAGCAATATCCTTAACACAGGATAGGATCTGACCTTCTTGAATACCTATAAAAATGTATGGTCAAATGGCTTTTCCTGAGTATAGGTCATCAAAAACACGGTTTAGATCTGACTTTGTTTAAAAATACCTTCTTCTTTTTCTTTTTGTATAATGGCTTTATTGACAAGGCTCTGAAGTCCAGAAAAAGAAAAATCACAGTTCCGATACTGTTGCATGGGAAGTCTGAACGTGTGCTGGTGCCGGTTTCCTGATCGAGCCAAGTGCTCTATCGCCTTCCCACCAGCCATGCTGTGGCACTCCAGATGCTTTCTTAAAGACAGTCTTCTGGCTACCTAGGGAGATAATAAACAACAGACTTGGAACAGAGAGCTAAACTAATTCCTTCTGTAACTGCATCACTGTACTGTAGTCCATGGAGTCGAATTAGACGCACCAAAATCCAATCCAACGTGAAATTATGAACAGGGCACAATAAGAACAAGATGCATGCCAGCTGGATTTCTTTTTTTTCTAGAGTAGTTAGAAATGCAATTCTAGAACAATTTGGGCAAACGTGAGGGTCAAGGAATTTTGCAGGAAACATTAATTACCCAATTTTTATGCTATAGGGAACACACACAGACTGCCATACTGTATTACCAAATAAACAGGAACAAAGCTGTTTTCAGCTCTTTCTGACTCTGCTCCCCCACTTTTTAAATTAATACACATAAATACTGTTTAAAAATTCTGCTTGTGTTTGAGAACAAAACTGCAAGTGACCAATGCTACAGATTGTACTCAGTGACCCAGAAAACTGAAAGCCAAACCAGGCTTTTCAAACTGTACAAAAAAACCCAAAACCACACAGAGTAAGAAATGTTTTAGTATGTATTGTCTTAAACCTAACAAAATCCTCTAAAACATCACTATCAGTCTTCTGAAATTGATGCAACTTGTTTGTATAACGGGTGTCATCTGAACTTCCAATACCAGTTTTGGTTATGTTGTCTGTTTTCTAAAAGTATAATTAATGTATGTGTGTTGCAACTGATAGTATGCAGAGATTTTTAACAGCCTCTTGTGTCTTAAATCTATGGTATTTCAAAATACACAAAAGAAAAATTTAAGTAAGGCTCATATTGCATTGTATTGCTGTCCTCAGTCTGATGATAATACTACCATTATGTAGCATGACTACAATAAAAAGAAACAAAACCACTTAGAATCACTTATGTAAGGAAATACTACCTTGTCCAGCATGTCCCCCGGCGCTATATCTAGGGACCGTCCAAGCAGAAGGAAATCTGAAACTCCTTGTGCTACTGCCAAGATGCAGTGACCTCCAGAGAGCAAAAGAACTAAGAAGGGAAATTCCACGGGATGGGTGAGTCTGATGGTCAGCGCGTGAGCCTCCATGTGATGGATGGGGATGAACGGCTTCTGGTGCTCCTTCACCAGGTTCAGGCTGTACTGCAGGCCCACTCCCAGGCTTAGCGCAAGTCCTGGCTTTACCGTAGTTGCGATAGCTGCAAGTTCACGTACAGAAACTCCACTGGTGTGAAGCACCTCTTTTACAACTCGCTCGATGTTTTCTCTGTGAAGTTGCTGTGCCACCACAGGAATTATTCCACCTGCTCTAGTAAAAACAAGTAACTACATTTGTATTTTGTAACACATTGAATAGGATAAAAATAGGTTTTAAACATCTCTTAACCTTGCCATATCCTGCCTATTTCCTTAGTACATTCTCAAATGCTGTGTGAAGGGCATCTCTGCACTGAAGAGAACATAATTATCGCTGGGAGGTCAGAAAGGGATGTAACTTGCCCTTTTTTGGTACACACACCTTTAGAAGTATCTCAACGCTGTTCCAAAATAATGTCTTTAACTTAATATTCACAACCCCTCACTTGTCAGTTCATGGACTTAGCCGCCAATGCCTATATTTGATTTTCGCTTAAAAAAATTGAAGAATTTGGTGGTTTTAACAGTAATAATGACTTCATCTTTAATTCAAGCTTGATAAGTAATCTGTCTCTGTTTGAAAAAAAATACTGGAGGAAACTTGTTATAGTACTATCTCAAGCAGGATATGGCGTGGCCCAAGAGATTGGTCTTTACACCTACCCACTTCTTATCGAGTTTCATGGAGAAGACTTTTATACTGATGATCTTACAAGAATAACAATAAAATCATTAGTAAGGTGAAAGCCCCAAGAGAAGTATATTCTTACTGTAAGTGGACTTTCTTCTGAGAGTGCAGCGCTTCTCCCAGAATGTTGCCAGCATCATCCACCACAGCAGCACCGGTGTCATCGCAGCTCGTCTCTATTCCCAGAACTAGTTTCCCAAGACGCTGTTTCCCAGAGTAAGCAGAGCTGCTTCTCAGCCACGAAGCTCGGCTGTGCTTCACTGATTTCAGAAGGCTTTTGGCAACACTGTTCATTGTTTAAAATCTATCAGGTAGTTACGTCTAGAAAAAGAACTGTACAGTTTATTACTGGTGGGTTTTTAAGCATGTGCTGTGGTTTGATTTTCTGAAGAGACGGTATTACTTTTAAGGCTATGAATGAACACACATGATATTTAAGACCCTAATTAAAAAAAAAAGAAAAGGGGAGCTAATATCTTTGTTTTACCTCACTCATGCTTCAAGAGGGCTCCTCGCTGTGTAGGGCGCTCCCTGCGGTCCTACGGGAGGGACACAACCCGAGGGTAAACCCGTGCGGCTCAGCAGCCCCGCAGTGCGAGTGCAGGTTCGCTGGCAGCGCTGCTGTCTCTGGGGGCCGCGGCCGCAGTCCCAGGCGCTCCCTGCCACCCTCACCAGGCCCGCGGCTCCGGGCCCGGCCCAGCCCTTTCCTCCCGGCCCGGCCGGGGCAGCGGCGGCTCCGGGGCGGGCCCGTG
>VWYH01007424.1:378478-470397 GCA_013399365.1 Pampusana beccarii | reverse complement strand
GGCCTGGGCCTGGGCCTGGCGGGGCGCGAGGCCGGCTGGCCGCGGCGGGAAGCGCGCGCGTGTGGCGGCGGTACCGGCCCTGCCCTCGCCTGCCCTCCCCTCCCCTCCCCTCAGCGCGCAGCGGTGCCGCTGCTGCCGCTGCTTTTCTTGTCGAAAAGCCGAACCGGGAACCGTGGGCCATTCGTGTGGTTTTAGGTGAACTCAAGGGTGACTGCGCGCAGGCTTCCTTTACAGCTTTTCTCATTTTTTTTCCTCATAAACCGAAGAATTACCTAAGTACGTGTTCTCGTGGACTCCTAAGAAACGGGGTGTTGGTGCAGGGTCTTGCTACTGCTGTAGGAGTCTCTGAGGCTGCGACTATGAGGTTTAATGAGTTTTTGTTGGCGCTTTACCTCCTGGTGAGCAGTATTACAGCTACTGACAGAGCCCCTGTTGCTAGGGTGTCTGACACCTCATTTTGGCGGGTCAAAGCACCGCATCAGTGGTGGTGCTCAAACAGAAAATACAATGCCTTCACACGGAGCACAGGTTATAACATGTCTGGTCAGCACAGAGTTGTAACACTAGTGTGGCTTGGGCTAGAATACGTGTCTTTTAGCTGAAAGCAGTCGGGTTGGATGCATTTCCAGAGGTAGCAAGTACCAGAGGTGCCTCCCTCCCAGCAGGGACCCAAGGTGAGGCTAGCGTGGCTGTATGACCTGCATGTCCTACCTCTCTGATCCAGATCTGCAACGTTTTCATTTGAAGACCTTCCCTTGTCTCAGTCAGTGCCTTTTTCTAAAGATATCCAGCTCTGATCTGGCCCTTGTCATTAGTAAATCATGAAGCACTTGATGCAGGAGACCCATGTAACACGTGAGGAAACCTGCCTTCCTGAATGTGTGGGCATGATTAATGGTCTGTCTTCAACAACATGGGTCTTCTCATGCTCCTTTTCATGCTTGTTTGGTGGAAAACTGATTTGTCAGATCTTTTTACCACATCTGAAAGGCAAACCCCTTTGGAATGTACATAACAAGTATAAAGAAGAGACGACTTTGTAGCTGTTGTTCCAGTGCTGCTTCCTCTTCAAAACACTGTACCTTTTTTTTACACCAAGTAACCACGGTTATGTGTTGTCCTTTATGTTTAAAGCGTGGCAATGTCTAGAAAGGAATTGAGGCGGAGAAGTGTCCTGTAGTTGCTGTATCTGCTGCACGTACCCCGCAAGACAGTGGTGCTCTGGGCTGCTGGCCGCAGGCCCTCGCTGTGCCCTGGCTGTGTAAGGAGGAAATCTAGGTTTGCTCTATTCCTCCACACCTGCTTATGTCCTTGGGATGGGTGCTGAGTGTGAGGTTTGTGTTCTCCAGCACATAGCTTGGCCTGAATCTATGTGGAAGCTGGGACTGCCGGGATTGTTTGTCTTTCAATGTAAATAATGTTGCGTAACATAACCCAGTAAAGAGTGCTGCTGTGGAGAGAAGAAACTTTCCTTGTAGGACAGAGAGCAACCGGGTGAAACATTCTAGAGGTGTAAAGAGCTGTGTAATGCTCTTTCTCACTCTTTTCTCATGTGCATGAAAAACTGTGAGTTCCTTGTGTCATGCTAATCAGCAAAGATTTTTTTCCTGGAGCTTGGTTAATTGTGTCTACTTGGATACTTAAACAGCAACGCATATTCAAATTTGCAGACACACACTCTTTTCATGGTAGAGTTTCTGTGTAATGCAACACAAATTTTACAACCCTTTGTAAGTGTTTTCAGTAATGAAAAAAAACCCCTCCATTTCTTTATTATTGAATGAGGCATCTCCATTTTCATGTGGACGATACAGAGACACAGAAATAAAGTGACCTGCCTGAAGGTATGAGATAAGTCTGATCAGAAAGGCGAAGTTATAATTCAGAAGGGTTGTAGGGTCTTTTTGTTGGTTGTTTGGTTGGTTGTCCTCGTTGTTTTTTTGTTTGTTTGGTTTTTTCCATCATTAGTGCCAGTAGATCACTTTGCCATTGAATGCAGCTGTTGCCTCATCACCACTGCTTGCTCTCCACTTCTTTCCAAACTCCTGAACAGTTACCTTCAGGTCATATTGCTTCTGTGAATTTTTGGGTACTGGGAATTGTACACACAATGCAGCAGTGCTGAGCTCGGAAATTGTAAATGTAAGGGAAAAAATGTAAAATAAATAAATATGTATTTTTACATCTATGCTGGAATTAGACCTGATGCTGGGTAAATATCATATCTGAAGACATTTCTGACTAGCACTCTGGGTTACCATCTGGTCTGTCTACTCTGTTAAAATTGCAAGATCACAACCACATGTTATAGTAATTTACAGGAGAAGACTATACATGTGAGATACTGTTTTGATCAATATATCTCTGAATTCTTAGATATTTTTCATTAGAAGTTTAATTTGCTTAAAATTATGTTTTCTAGTCTAGACCTCCGTGTTCTGTTTCTTACACAAGTCGAACTCCCATTGACTGCAGAGGAAACTGGGTCCTGCTTTACCTTGAAAGTTATATTATTTATATATATGTTATAATGTTATATTTTGTCTGTATTTAAAAGTTGTTGCAAAACAGTTACTTAGAAATGTGTCTTTGTAATGTTTCTTTTTCTGTCATGTTTCTACACAGCTTCGCCCACTCTTTAATTCCGCTATGAAACAGCTGTCGGCAGAAACTATTCGTCTCATTTCAAGTTCTCAGGTGATCACATCAGTTGTCAGTGTGGTGAAGGAGCTGATAGAAAATGCCTTGGATGCAAATGCCACAATTATTGATATTAAACTGGCAAGTCCTCTTTCTTTCTCTTACAAAGAATTGGGTGTAAAATAAGATGCAAGGAAAGTTGTTCAACTGCAAATGTAGTTTTAAGCTATTGTGGTTTGGGAAGTGGAAGAGTATTAATAGTATATATACATACATATTTTAACCTCAAATAAAATGGCCTAAAATCAGTTTCCATTAACATTACTGAAACAGTAAGTCATATTTGTGCTCCTGACTCTATCTTAGGGAAAAACGGTCAACTTCTTTAATATTTCTTTTCCTACTTACAAATTACTTTTTCTGACTGATAGCTTGTTTTAAAATATGTTGGGCATAAGTTTCGCTACTAGACTGACATATTTAACACTCATTACAAAATATTGTCAGGAAGGTGGAAATGGAAACAATGGAAAAGGTTGATGGCTGTTCTAGATGTTTTTGTAATACAAATTGCCACATGGTCTCTAATTAGCATGGCAAGCTCTGGCTGCTTCTAACATTTCAATTTTATAAGCTGTTAAAAACAATTGGCATATCACTCAAGTGTAGTTTCTGAAAAAAAAGGAAAATATTGCTTATAATAAAGATCTTGTACTTTTTTCCCCAGTTGGGTAAAATGGCTAACTGATCAGCTTCTCTTGCTGCCATGAGGTTTTCTGGTTTTGCAGTATGTTGTCACAGCTGCATAGTAGCAGTATCTCCTACTTAGTACGAAAGCATGCTGTTACAGTCTGTATAAATGGATGTATCCAGAATTGCATCCAACTTCCTTTCTTGTGAATAACAGTGAATGTATAAGCTATTCTTGAATTAAGCATTAGACAAATGCTCTTAATTAGCTGGGTGGTTCAGTTTCTGCTTGTTTCTTTGTCCATGTGCTTGCTATCTTTTCTGAATGAGTTTCAAGTGTTTTCCATCTGAGTGCGATTTCCTGCAGATACCAAGGAACATGCATATTAATTTGCCTTAAGTGAGCTGAAGATACTCTGTCTTTAGTATCATCTGTGATGACCTCCATCTTCTCAAAATTTAGACTGCATGGTATCTTGCTTCATGTGTAACTCCAGAGTGAGTAGTGCGTGTGCAGTTCTGGGGGTCAGGGTATCAGCATCGGATCCTGTAAGCTGATGTATCACATCAGGAAGTCAACAGAAGGTTTTGGAGCCTTCAAAAATTGTTAGAACAGACCTTGTCTCTTTTACTGGAGTGTCGATACAGAGCCATGGAGAAAGCCCTCTAATCAGTGTTGGTTTCACAGTGCAATAACCTGCTGTTTCCAAAGTGAGAGGTTCCAAATAAATTAAAAAGAGCATTTTCAACCATTTCCAGTGCATGAGTCGTCTGCACTACTGTTGCGTTATTTGTCGGTTCAACCCAATCCAAATTGCTCTATTTCTGAAACAAACCAACCAACCTGGCTTTACACAGGTAGTCAGCAAGTAAACAAGATTTGCTGGTTGTCTTTATGTGGGTACTAGGGGAGAAGAGAAAATGTGCACTTTGCACGGTTCTATGTAGTAATACTGTAGAACAGTGGATTATTTTTCAGGATTTTTTTGTTATAATAATATTTTAATAGCAAAATATTATAGCAAAATATAGCAACCTTATTTAAATAAGGTTTATCACATTAACTCTGGATTGATTCAGAAGCATAACAGAGAATGGAAATTTTGACATTTAATTTTATAGCTTGGTGGGTTTTGCCTGAAACTTGCAGCATTTTCGTTGTTTTAACCTTTCCCAAATGGATTAGGAAGGCTAGCTGATTCATTCAGACTTCTTAGGGGATTTGCCTGGACAAAGACAGGAGTGGCTTTTTTTATTTGAGACAGGCAGAGAGGAGTTAACCTGTGGGTGGAATGGTTCTCAGGTAGAAACCATGGCAGTGGCCAGCTGTAGCGGGAAGGTTTGGCTGGTGTTTTATTCTGCTTAACTTCTTGGTTGACCTAACTCTTATAGGTGATGTTACTGAGCATCTTTACACTGTGTCTCAACTAACTTTTACGCAGCACTGGGAAAACATCAGCTCATGCTGTAGTTTTAGATAATGTGATACTGCTTTCATTACAGTATAAAACAAACAATTTGATTAGAACCTGAACTGTGGCATTTCCGTAAGGTGTTGGGTGGTATCTCTTTATTGATTAGAACTTCAGCTTTGTTGAAATTAGAGAGATGAATGTGGTGGAGCTTGCCTTGTTAGCAGTGGGGTCAACTGCCTCAGTAGCATGGCTGTGCATTAAGCATATGTAGAGTGATGGTGATATTCTTGACATGATGTCCTGGCTTCAGGTTAAAGTATGCACCATTCATTAATATGGAAAGTGAAGTGTACCCACATTTCTATTGTGTATCAGTTAATTAAATATACATGGTTCTGTGCCTACCTCAGAGGCTTTTGATGTTTCCTAATGCAGATTATGTGTGGAATACAGATAATATCTTTAGATACCTTCCTTTTGTTTTTAATTGCCTTTTTTTTTTATCTCAAGAAGTAATGCTGGGAGGTTGGTGGTTTTTTTTCTTTTCCTCACAACTGTCCTCAGTATATGCCCAGGCAGGACAACGAAGTTCTGTTTAATCAGTCAGCTTTCTGCGAGCGAACATCATGTGCTCTGCACAACGTCAGTGGTAGCCACTCATTCAAGATGTTCTTTCTAAGCAAACCATTTTTTAGGTTGCCCAGGTGTGTATTACACACTACAGAACATTTTTCTGTGTGTTCCATCACAATCTTTTCGAAGAGCCAGGCATGCTTCTGTAACAGAAGTGTTGTTAGTGATCCCTCAGCTCTAAAACTTTCTTCTCCTGGCTTGTGGTTCTTTTGGGGTGTGTTTCACATGTACAGATTATAATGTAGCTGGAAGGAAGCATTTGTTTGCACCTGTTCAAGATATTACAGAACCTGAATTCCGTATTTCATTTAGCTGTCCTAATTATCTAGGTTTTCAGAATTTTACCCTATGTATGGTGGTGTTTATTGAAATCACACATCGCAATCAGAATTCAGAAAAATGTGTTGTTTATATGTAAAGGTAAATCTCAAAGATTGAACTATGCTTCCTACAAAGCTGTTTTTTGAAGCACCTCAAGATCCTTTACTTCTTTCTGTAAAGTATTGTAACTCTTTATAAGCATTCTTGTTTCTGACTTCTCCCCATTCATGTCCTGGCCCCAATTAGAATTGCAGCTTCTGTATATTGAGAGACAATATAGAGAATGGAAAACCTCTGCAGTAGTGAAATCACATAAATAAAGAGTGGAGTTGAAAACAGTTCTCGGTGAGGACCCACTGACTTTAATGGATGCAAGGCTGCATTTATGGTGATTTGAAAAAAGTTGATACCAAACAAATAAGAGAGGTGAAAAGTCTTTAGCCTTCCAGCTATCAATCTTTTTCTGTGCTTAAGTTTTTCGTATTTCATCACAGTTTAAGAAAAAATAAGTGACTGAATTACTGTTTCAATTTACTGTATTTATATTATTGTGCTATTTCTAAACCACAGGGTATGAATTACCTTATTTAGTTAGAGAAACCATCACTTATGTCTGAATATGCTGTATTTCCCTTATGTCCAAATATACTGTATTTGTTCTTTTTAAAAAACAAACCAAAACACACATATTTTATGGTTACTCAGTTTCTCCAAATAAGCAAAACTCCTACTTCTGTCTGGATGGCTAGAAGCTGTAACCTGGGCCACTTCAAACTTGGATCTTAATTCATTCAGCTGTTTTAGTGCTCCTTTATGTGGTGTTCTTTTTTTAGGAGAATTATGGGCTTAACAAAATAGAAGTAAGAGACAATGGCAATGGAATCAAGGTTGCTGATGTCCCAGTTATGGCGATTAAACACTACACCTCAAAAATAAGCTCTTCTGAGGACCTTGAAAGGTTAACAACATACGGGTTCCGTGGGGAGGCTTTGGGAGCAATTTGCTCCATATCCGAGGTAAGCAGTTGCTGTAAAAGTGTCTAGCCTTTTGTGCTGTGGTTGTTTGTATGTGTTTGTGAAATTTGTATTCAAGTATCAGTGTAAAGACTTTAAATTTTTCCAGCAGCCTGCCAGAGACATGTTTTCTGAACAGTTTCCTTTCCCTTCCTCCCCAGAGGTCGTCTCCTATGGTGAGGAAGCAGTATGGTTTTCTTGTTAGTGTCAGTCCTGCCTTTCTGTTGTACTGCTTACAGCAGAGCTTTATTTATTTTCCTCAGTCAGAATAGGTCAGAGACAGATCTCTTAGTGTTTTCTTTTGTATCAGGGTATAGATATGTGGTTCCCTATACATAGATGATTCCCTATACCTACATGTGTAGGCACACGATTCTTTTCAACACTGGCGTATCCTCTTTAGTGTTATCACCAAATATGGTGTAAAAGAGTGTAGCTGAGTTTGCTGCTTGAATTAGGGTAAATCAAAATGAGGAACAGCAGGTGGTGGCCAGGAGAAGTCGCTTCAGGGCAGCTGATGGCCCACATAGCTGCCATTCCAGTAAGGATTTCTGCCTTGATGTTATCTAGATGATCAGCAGTCATGGGATCTTGTTGGGCTCCATATTGCTCGTTGACATATATATGACTGCAGTTGCACAAACTTTGTTGTCCATATGAGTAATCGGGAACCTGCTCCTTGGCCTGAGCCTGATCCTTATGTTTGTGTTAAGAGGACTGACAGTGTACTGATACTTAGGATTGAACTTTTTGACTGAAAGTTGGTTCAAAACCATCTGAAAAGTCTTCAGGCTGTTGAGAGCACAGCATTTACCTCTTCCATTGTGCCCTGCTTTTCTGTATTCATGCTGTGCCGAGTTTTGGATCCTTCTTTCTAAGTCTGCCAAGGATTAGATCCTGCAAGAAGATACTGATATCTGTTTCTGCCACTATCAACTGTCAAGGTCAGGAAAGATGTCAGAGCTTAACTCCTTGCTAGCTTGGGCCGCATTCATCTTGTTTTCAGCAGGAGTGGGTTGTGTGTTTAGATGGAGATTTCCAAAGATGCTTTCCAAAGTGTTGGTGTTCGGACAGATGACAGACCTCAGTCATTGGTCCCTTGTATGGCTTTCAGAGCAGGATGCTGTCTGTTCTGTGCATTTAATCAGCTTTATGGTACATTTCATAAGAGATGGGAGGTGGTCTGAGTGTATTAAGTACTTTAATAGGTACCACTTTAATCCTTGGATCAGTAATTATGTTAATTAAACACTCCTGGCATTAATTGCATACTGCCTACCCAAACTGCCTTCTGAAGTTTCAGTTACAAAGTACTTTATTATTGGCCCTTAAGTAAGTCTGTAATATTGTTATTTCCAATTAATCAGTTACTATTTTTTCTCTCCAGAGGCATGGCTGAACTCTGAATGATTCATGAGAGACACTAAAATAACCCAAAATATCCTGAGGCTCTATATGTGTGATAACCTTTGTCTTTCAGGTGGTTAAAGTGCAGTGGCTCTATTGTTCAAAATATTCATATGTGAACTCAGGGAATTGCAGATTTATTGAACTTGTGGTATATGACTGGTCTTGCTAAAGCAAATCTGTGTATTACCTTCGTAGCTTACAAAACATGCTACTACTGATTTCTAGATATATTTGGGTGTGGAAAGATAATATACGGTTTGTTTGATAGTAGTCATTATGTTTGTGAAATCTCACATCAATTTAAGAAGTTGCCATAGCATGGATGAAAGTGCAAAATTATCAATTGATTTAGTTTATTTAACTTGTATTTAGAATAGAAGATACAAGAGTCTGTGTTGTAGGTAGTAGGGATTGCTATGCTTTGTGTATTAGTGTGATAGAAATGCATGGCTTTTAGTTACATGGGTAGAAAAATGAATAATAATGCAGAATGTTTCTGTGACTGTAAGAAACATCTGAAGAAGAAAAATTTTATAAGCTAATGTAATTGTGACTTAAATAGCACAATTTTAGGAGTGGAAGAAAAGCTTGTCTAAGCTCATTGTCAACTTTATAACTCCTTGATTAACATGATTTTTTTTTTAAAATATTCTTTTCAGGTTTTAGTCACAACAATGACAGCTGATGATGATTACAGCGTTCAGTATACTTTGGACAGCAGTGGGCATATAACTTCTAAAAGGCCTTCCCATCTTGGGCAAGGTAGGATGTCATTGCTCTGGTGTTGCATGGTGACAGAAGTATTTTGTTTTTCTGTGGCCCTATTTGATGTTGAAATACCTGTTCTGTACTTGAAGGCTGAGTATGAAGTCTTTGCATCTGTTAACATTTATTGCCTTACGTCTATCTACTGAGAATGTGTTGTTGCCATAATAAATAATATGTCTTGGAAGTTGCTTTAGATAGTAATTCTAAACTATTTTCTCTAACTCACTTTTTTCAAGCTAACAGCAGAAATAAAAGCTATAAAAATTTGGTGCCTCAGGTCCAGGCTGAAGCTATATATGACAGATTTGTTCAGGACCAAAATAACGTTTCCATACATACCAAAGTCTTTGTTTAAAGGAGAAGTTGCTCTGCTGCTATACGAAGGAATTGCTGGCTGCAGCATGGCTATAGGACCACATAAAGTCACAGTTCTTTCTAACCTGCAGGAAGAGTGTGTCGCTAGAAATCCTTGTACGTGTTCGTGTGGAAGATTAAAGGTTGCCCGTATTATCTCTGGGGTGGCCTCGGTTTTTCTGGTGTGATGTAGGTTTGGGGTAGCATCTGCTCCTCTTCATGCTCTGCTCAGCTAATTGTTGCTCAGCGAGGATGGCTAAAGAAGACCACGCTGTGTCCTTGCATTCACACACCACCTGGTGTGTATTGCCAGAAGAGAAGCAGTTTGCTCCTTTCTTGTGGTGTGGATGTGCTCCTGAGGAAACAGTTGCAGCTCTTCCATAAAGCTCAGCTTTTCCCAGCTGAGGCACAGCAGCTGCTTGTCAATATTGTGTCCACAAGCTGTCCTCCAGCTGGTTGTAGCACTTGTACCCCAACGGGGACCTGACCCAGTTCCCTTCCTCCTCAGTGCTAACTGACCGCAGGGAGCAGTTAGACCAGAAGATGCCAAAGGCAAATACTGAAGAAAGAGCTGAAGCTAGGAACTCTAATTTTAATGAGGGACTCTTTTTAAGATTCAGGCTGTAGTATTTTCCACGGCCACGAAGTTCTGTGGGTTGCGTTGCCTTGTCTTCTGTCAAAATTGTTGAATGATTGACTGAATTCTGTGACATAAATTTAATGCTTTACAATATCCTTATGGGCTACAAAAACATATGATTGTGTTGGTAGATGAATATTCCTTCTCTTCTATGTACTGTGCCTTGAACAGAGGTATCAGGCTCTTCCTGTGCTACCCTGAGGCAAATGCTTGTGAAGGGCCTTAATTGATCTCAGTGTTCCAGATATGTCTGATTAGATTCCTGTCTGTTAACCATTTTACTAATGAAGGTTAATTTAATATGTGCTGGAAGAGTCTTCAGCTTTATTTAGTGGTGATTTTCGCTATTGGCAGTTTGTACCAAAGCAAGCTTAATGCTGTAATCAACTCTGAATAAAGGAGGGGAATCACAGCTCTTGAGGTTGTTTTTGGGGGGAGGATGACTGCTAATTTGGTATGTTTCTTGTCCTGCTTATATAATCTAGTTTGGAGTTACTGGAGTTTATTTTGTATGCAGCAGCATACAGACAAGTCTCTTCAAGTGAAAATTAAGTTTCCTTGATATCCAGTCATCAATATGTTTTCAGTGTAGTTTCTACTTGTTTTTTGTCACCTGCTTGTAGGTACTACAGTAACAGTCCTACAGTTGTTTAACAATTTTCCTGTAAGAAAGCAGTTTTACTCAACAAATAAAAAATGTAAGGAAGAACTGAAAAAAGTCCAAGATCTACTGATAGCATATGGTATCATAAAACCGGACCTGAGGATAACTTTATCACATAATAAGGTAATAATGACTTTATCAGCTATCTTAAGCATCAGTTTCTGATAAATATATGCAGTTTGTCTAATATTTACATAAAATCTTTAATTTGTAGGAATTTTCTTTCATTGTAGGTTTGTTTTGGACTTGGACTGCTCTCTTCCCTTTGTAGGTGTGTGTTGATGTGGGTTACAGATTTTGATTCTAAACTTATAAAACTCAGGTTCAGATCTTTTTGGTCTGTTCCAACAGATGCCTGGTTAGATACATGAAGTATAAATTATTTTATGTGCCAGTGGTTAGTAATGATGTTGGTGATCTGCAGAACAAAGAAGTGAGACCTTACTAGGCCACGAGGCCTGGTCAAGCATTAATCTAAGCCAACTGAAAAAGCTCTCAAAACTTATTTCGTTAGGCTATTTATTGGGATAAACACCATAGCATGTACAGGTAACTTGCTGTATGCTGAGTCAGAGCTCAATACATAATAATAATAATACATTATTTTAAAAGGCTAAAAAGTTCAAACCAATTTGCTACATTGGTGTAAGAGTAATGTAACAGAAGGCTTTAGTTGAGCTAGTTCTTGTTCAGACTTGGGGGAATGGATTCAGAAGCTGCTTGGAGGCTACTTTGACTTCACAGCATACTGAACAATAATTTTACAACACAGCTACAGAAATAAACACACAACTACAGAAATGACACGTCGAGCAATTCTCCTTTACCTGACCTCAGTTTAACTTCGTTGATTTTATTGGCTGTACTCCTGCTTTTGATTCCTCTGAGAGGAAAGCTGTGCTCATGCATTTCCAAGTTGCCACCAAGGAGAGAGTGACATCTTGTGGCCAGATCCCTCACCAATTTTTTTCTGTTCTCAAAGACTTGTTTATCTATTTGACCTGTTCATTGAGCAATTTTGATCAGTTACTCTGTCAACAAAACATTCACGCTTCAGTCCCTTTTCACTGGGAATGATGAATGGCACTGTGCTTTCTTGAAATTACAACAGATTGCTTGTCCTTTTCTGGAGTTGTGTAAAATGCTCTGATTACATTTATATATGTATTTTCAAATATCAAAGTGTAGATGCTGTGAAAATTAAAAGCCAGCCTTGTGGCTGCAGAATTAGTATTCCAAAGCTGGGGAAGTGTAGTTACTTTCAGTCTTCTTTCATGGACACTATGGCAAGTTCAATACCAGAGATCTCAGGGGTGTGCACTTCTTAGATTGTGTTAAGCTCCTTGGCATATCTAACAGTGGTCTTAAATGTTGGTTAATAAAACTAATTTTGTCTTTTATTGGTGGTTTGGTTTTGTATTCTCTGACAAGTTGCAAATGATTTTTTTTAATGGTATTTTGAGTTTGATCCTCTTTGATTAGACTGTTACGTATCTTATTAGAGATGATATATATATAATTTTATATATATACGCACACACACACACATATATATGTATGTATATATAATGTATCGTATATAGGCTCTACAGAGGGATGTGGACAGTGAGTGAGGTTTAACAAGGCCAAGTGCTGGGTCCTGCACTTGGGTCACAACAACCCAAGGCAGCACTACAGACTTGGGGAAGAGAGGCTGGCAGAAAAGGATGTGGGGGCACTGGGGGTGGTTGAATATGAGCCAGCGTGTGCCCAACTGGCCAAAAAGGCCAACAGCATCCTGGCTTGTATCAGCACTAGTGTGGTCGGCAGGACTAGGGAAGTGATTTCTCTCCCTGTACTCGGTACTGGTGAGGCTGCATCTTGAATCCTGTGTTCAGTTTTGGGCCCCCTGCCAAGGGAGGTTTAGATTGGGTATTAGGAAAAATTTCTTCACAGGAAGGGTTGTCAGGCATTGGAACAGGCTGCCCAGGGAACTGGTGGAGTCACCATCCCTGGAGGGGTTTAACAGATATGGACATGACATTCTTAGGGAGGTGGTGTAGAAGTGGACTTGGCAGTGTTAACAGTTGACCTTGATGATTTTAAAGGTCTTTTCCAACCTAAACAGTTCTATGATTCTATCTTGTTTTTCCTTTTTTTCTCTATTTATTTTAATACTGTGGCAATAATGTGCAAGAAGGTGATCACATGTCTTTTTCACAGTGCTTAACTGCAAAATGGTGTGGAGAGTGGCATGATAGTAGCCATTGCACATTTTTTTTTACTACCTATGCTGTTAGCTCTGGAGGTTAATTCTTCAATACCCAACTTGAGTAGTTAAATCAGTACAAATCCTATCTGCAGGCAGTATTATTCATTGGAATGACAGAGATGGTGCTGATTTTTTGAGCTCTTCATTTTGCACTGCTGGCCTTATGTTCATTTAATGTATTTAGAAAAAAAAGCAAAAAGAAATATCTCAAACGTTTCAACACAAGAGGTCGCTCAGTACCTATGGCTGAGCAGGGAAGAATAAAGGCTTGGGAAATCATACAGAAAGTGTAGTCTGTCTCTGTGCATGTATAAGTGCTTTAAAATATTCTGAAAATGTTAAGAGACATGCAGATTCCTGTGTGTCTACTGCTGTCGTAATTCCTTGCAGAATAAAAAAAATACCTATTGCATCGTACCTTTTAAGAACTTTGAAATTCTGAAATTCCAATGCATAATAAATTACAGCACGTCTGTGTGCATCCATTTTGCCATAATATCACAGAACGTGAGCATTCCTTTTTTCTTTTTCCTTCAGATGCTAGGTATTTTTGTCATTACAATTATTAATTCAGATCAGAAGGTGTTTTTCCTGTAGTGATGCTACACTGCTAAATAATACTCTACTGAATAGAGTTGTCTGTGATTTTTTTTTTTTTGATTGTTTGTTTTTTTGTTTTGTTTTTTTTTTTTGTGGTGGTGGCTGTTTTATTTCCATTTGAAATGTACTAGGAGAAAGAAACAACTTTTTAGAATGGCTTTATTTTTCGTGTAGCTCATAGATTATATATTAGTTTTAAAAAAATCCTGTGTACAGTTAGTCAGAGGAGTTCCTAGAATCCCAAATTCTTGAGACTGAGCCAATACTTCTGTTGCAATGGAAGAAGATACATGTCAGGAGTAAGATCAGATTCTGAGGCTTAAAACAGCAAGAAGGTAGCAGAGATGAGGTGTTACAGAAGGAGGTGAGGAAAGTTGGGTTGAAAGAGTAGAAAGGGTAGTAAGTGAAATAAGTAAAATGAAAGTGTGTTTCAAAGAAATCTTCAAAATAAATGACAAAACCAGTGTGTATTTTTTTAAAAGTCTTTAAAAAACAGTCTTTGAAATCCTCTATTTTATAAGAAATGAAAGGAAAATGGAAGAAAGCATACCCCTAGCTTTACCAAGGAAGAATGTTATAAGGCTGAAGCTTTTGTAGAAGTGTCTGGGCTTAGACATCTGAAAATGGTTGCTTAATTGATTCTAGCAGAAACTTTGACAAGTCAGGCCTCTTATTGAGCTGTTGGATGTATATATGTTTTTAAGAGGCATAATACATTGCGTGTTTTATTTCCACCATAGTTTTTTTAAAGGTGTATGCCTTGTGCTTCTGAATAAAATTTCCAGATTTTTTTCTTGATTTTGTGCCACATTTTCTATCTGTGTTAGTTTGGAAAATACTGCTGTTAAGTGTCCAATTTTGGTGAAGAACCGCAATGCGCTTCCTGCCTTTGGGTTGTTTTCTAATAAGAAAGAAAATAGATATCCTTTTATCAACCATCCTAGGGTTAATTTTTTGTGAACTCTGTCAGTGGATTTCTGAGATAGGAAATACTCAATTGCTCTTTCTGCTCAGAATGTTTTGTTTGCATTAGCAATAAATAATGGATCACTTTGCAGATCAACCCTTGAAGTACTATTGCTATTTTGACAACTTGGATTAGCTAG
Source organism: Pampusana beccarii (assembly GCA_013399365.1). Lineage (NCBI taxonomy): Eukaryota > Metazoa > Chordata > Aves > Columbiformes > Columbidae > Pampusana > Pampusana beccarii. The sequence continues at coordinate 455,892 of VWYH01007424.1, read as the reverse complement.
TGCTCCTTCTTTTTATGAAGGTTTATCCTGCCAAGACATTCTTTGAATACTGATAATGTTGATCCTCTTGCCAGTATGGTTACGTTAGAAAGAGGTATTTTTCTTCTTTCATCACCATGTTCCTTGAAAGCATATTGAATAATGAGACGGCCAAATGGAAATAATTTACATGAGTGTTCAGCAAGTTTATTTAAAGTTAACATTATCTGAAGGCATGCTAAGAACATTCTGAAGTCAGCTATCACTTAAACCGCATCAAACTCTTCAGCCTGAAATGCCATGTTCTAGCCACCGATGAGCTCTGGCTGTGTTTTACCCGAGGTGGTGCAGGGCTCTTCCCTGGAACAACCGTTTTTCCACTTTTCACCATTTAACCTCAGTAGCCATTAACTCAGTCTTACAAACCACTGATTTTCAATAAATGCCTTTGCATGCTGAAAGGCTGATGACACGGAATACTTCAATTCTGTTCTAGTTGCCCTTGTTCTACAGATGCCAAGATGGGAGAGGACACACGATAACTCTACCTGTTTTAACAGTTTCTGATATAACAGGGCTGAACAAATTATGGTAACAGGTGGTTTAGATGGTGCTTATCAGCAGGTCATACCATACACAACTGGTCCCGTGTCTTGCAGAAAACGCAAGTGGGCCATAAGCAGATTCAATAAAGTTTCCAGTTCCTGTTGAAGAAAAATCTGCATAAGGGATTTTTTTTCCGGTATTTTTCATGCATAATATTTTGAAGCCTTGGTCATACACAGTTCTGCCTAGAACTATGTCTTGTTTGTTTCTTGAGAGACATGGGTCAGACCTTCTGGGTGCAAGAGGTCCATTTAGAAGCTATTATTGTAAGTGTGGATGATATTCTTCCCCAAACCCCCGTTGTGGTTGGTCTTGGCCTAGAGGAGGCTATCTTGTTTTTTTGTTTGTTTGTTTCTTTACAATAAGTCTCCTCTTATTTCGAAAGTGGGATAACGTCAACCCACAGTCTGTATCGAGTAGTCCAAACTCTGTTTTTTGTGTCCAAGTCCTCTTTAATAAATGTAGGTTTTTGGAGACAGAGTAAGTGCATTAGGGTAGATTTACTGTTTTTAATGATGGGATTGTAAATTTACCATTTTTTAATAATGGGATTATACTTTGCATTCATTCATTGTGCTTCTAAACTCTGCTATAGCTGCATGTTGAAAAGAAATCTGCATTGAACAGAAACAGCATGTAACCTCTTTCTTGAGTTGGAAAGGCTACTCTCTTTAATGATGATAAATTAAGTCCCTCTCTAATCTGTGTGTCTTAAAATATAATGCAGAGTTATGGTTAAGAATCTGCAGTGCTCTGCAGCCAACATGCTTTCATGCATTCATTCGTTTAACTCAGTCTTCCATTCGTTGTTCAGTGGCTTTGCTGAGAAAGCTGAACAGAGAGTTAATTATGGTGTTTTTTGTGATGAGGACACCTGTCCACTAGGAATTGTGCTGAGACCCTCAACTCAATTTACATCAGCCAGAGAACAGCTGCCAGATGGTAACTACTTTTGGTCGCTACCAACCTGGTTGAATTTGAACTGGTGACCCAGAGGTGAAATGCTTTATATCCTATTACTAATTCCTTGAGGTTTCCAGTTTCTCATCCATCACTTTTTTCAAATGACAGCACAGTATATGTCTGAAATCTCAAAACAATTACTGTTTCACATATGCGGTGTGTGTTGCAGAATCTGAGATGTGCCTTTAGCTCTTGCAAGGCTTTCACCCTCACTTTCTACACTTTGAAAAGGTTAGCAGAAAAAGAATGTTTTCTAAGCCACCTGGGAGTTTTCCCTCTTCCTTACCAGTGCACTTTGTCACAGTTAGGTATGTTCTCTTATGTTTGTTAACCACTATGTTACAAAAGGCTTTTAAACTTCTTTTATTTAAGTGGAATTCACTGTAGTGATGTATATCCTCCGAATGTCAGCTTAGGATTAGAAACTGTGTGCTTTTTTGACAGTAGGTTAATCGTTTGGGAGGTTTTATTTTTTGGCTCCTTGTAATATATCTTAGCTCCTCTCCTAATTTACCTTCCAGCTCCCAAATCTAAGTATTTCTCCACTGCATGATGCTCAGGAAAGCCTTTTCGTTGAGAGGGTGCTCTCTTGTCACGAAAGGGAAATCTGAGAAGGAAATATGTCAGAATTTGTGGGATGAGCAGTGCTGTGGAACATTACTGTCTTTCAACAAATCCCCTCAATAGCTGTAATGACTGATGCCCATGGGGATGGATAGGTATGTCATCTGCATCTGGTGAGGGGAAAAATGGTGCCTTGAGTTTCTCTGCTACATGCCTCTGTTGGTAGTTCTCCCAATATTGCTGTTGAAGTGGATGGAACAACTGATTCCTCAGGGTCAAGCATAAAATATATGGGAAAATAGTTACAATTATGTAATTAGTTGGATTATTGTTCTTTATGCTAAACTGAAAAACTGCTATGATTTGTTTTCAAGGCAAGATTATGCAAGAACTCTCTTTTAGTAAGGTAACTTACCATTTGTTTAAAAGAAGACCCCAGTTAGAGCATGGAGTTGATAAACAGCATCCACACTTTTCAAGGCTGGGATTTTAAAGAGTGTGGTTTAAGACTTTATTTTGATGTCTTCTTGGTGTCAGCTGATAGATTTTTCTTCCGCCGCAGAGGGTGTGCCAGCCCTTGGAGCTAGGTGTCTGCACATCATAAGCAAAAGAGGTTATGCACATTGTACAAGGTGATGTCTTTTTGTTACCCTTTGGCTGAATTCAAACTTTCAGTATTACTGCCTGGTCTGTTCCTGTTTGTATGCCCCCTTAACAGGTAGGCAGCAATGTTTTCAGGTTTGTTGGAGCCTAATAAACTATTAGGTTTTAAGTCAAAAAAGCTAAGGAATATAATGGCCCAAAGAGTTAACTATCTGCAGTGAGATCGCAGATGCTAGGGTGATAGGATTTTTGAAGCATGTAAAACAAAATTAGACTGTGAAATACAGCTCTCTTACAGAGCTAACTCATGTTACGTTACCAGCCCACAGTTCATGTACAGTGCTTGCTCTACTAGAATTTTACACCCTCAAACTATAGGCTAAATAACACAATGATTGTCACAAAATAAAGAAAATGGATGTTTTCTGGGTAGTAAAAGTCCACTTGGTTGAGTTATTGCCATTATGTAGTAATAAGGTAAACAGATGTATCTGTTAGTTCACAGAGTCGTAGTTGCACTGAAGTAGCCACAGTCAGCAACAGCATCCAGTTCCCAGCTACAATTAAGACTTTTCTTTTGCTGTGATTGCAAATGATTGTGGCTGCTGGTAGAAGTTCTAAAATATGAAGGATGTTTAGGGACAAGGAATGGCTGCATTTTTTCTCTGTCTTTCCTTGCTGTCTTTGAGGAGACAAATAATAAGCAGCTCTTGCTTTCCGTAGTGCCATATACTAGGGACCCCAGCGGGAAGAGGTTGCATGCTCTTGTTCCCCTCTTTAGATGTTTCTCAAGGAATCCTTCAAGGCTATGTGTATGCATCCTGAAATAAGAGAGATGCCTGCTCCATGTGTGCATGTACATTGTCATCCTCCACAAAAGTATGCGTATGTCCTAGGGCTGGCTGGAGGTGCAGAAATACGCACCCCCCCCCCCCAAGTACTTATCTTCTGTATATGTGCAACAGATTTTATATATGTTATGGCATTTTAAGATATAGATCATGTAATCCCCTTCAATGAAACAAGGAGGGAGGTGGGATATATTTGGCTAGCTCTAGCAAAACCTAAGATAGGCTGTATGTAATAATATATCTTTGAGTAGGCTGTTTTTGCAGTGTCATCATACTGACTAGAGTCAGATTCTTCCTTGGCTCATCCTGGACACCCGCTTTATATGACCTAGAAAAATATGGGGGTGTGTGTGTGGGTGTGTATTTTTAGCTAAACTAAAGGGTATAAGTAAGGTTAAAAAAATAGGGTACTGCAGGAACCTCATGGAAACAGACACTTTCTAAAATAGATGAAATGGAACAGGCCTTGTTTCTTTGTGGATTTTTAATGCCTGTTGATATGTCTGGAGAGTCTAGAAAAATAGTTTTCTTTAAATTACTGGCTATTCCTATGTTGTTGCTTTATAATGTGCAATAAGGGCTAAAAACAAACACACAATCTATTCTGTGTATCTATAATACAGCAACTTAGGAGTTGCCTGGCCTTGTTAGCATGTAGGCTTTAATGTAACCTACAGTGGTTCCTAAAATTTTGTCCATAGTTCTGAGTACTAATATCTCATAAATATATGACTAGTTAAAAAATAACCCCTGAACTTATTAACAGTATCTAGTTTTAGCAAGTTTGCATTTAATAAGTTCTCATTTTCCACGGCTTTCTTGAAACTAACGTTACTGAAGGGATCTTTTCACAGTCCTGAGTATGAGCCATGCAGCAGGTCAAGCAGTGTAATAACCTTGCATTAATCAGCGGCTAAGATTTATATCTGTACCTGCAGCAACACACTAGTATGACCTAAAATAAACAGCGTGATATTTATATTAGTCATGTAACAAATGTCTTTCTGAGTTTGGTCACAATCATCTCATTTGAAGTATATCCAGTAAAGAGAAAATTGCTTGGCACCTCATGTTTCCATTTTAAGTAATCGATTTTAAAATAGAAGCGGTACAGGATATGTTTTATAAGAGGAGTGCTAAAGAAGAGGACAAATTCTTTCATCACTCCAAAATGTCTTTGAGGAGATTTACAGCAGGTGTAGAGGAGAGAGGCTGAGAGGCAGCGTGCTTTGGGCAGCCCCGGGCTGTCTTTTGCCACTGCCTGCTGCTGAAGCACGGCGGGGACTCTCCCTGCCAGAGCTGTGGATGCCTGGCCCCTGGCTCTGCTCACTTGTTTCTCCTTCTCCCCTCTTTGTACTCCCTGCCCTCCCTGACATAAATTGTCTTTTCTGTTTGAGTGGTTTGCGCTCACTGTAGGATGGCAGAGCTGTGACTGCAGCATGTGCAAAGGGCTGTCAGGCTGGTGTGGAGGAGGTGAGTTAGATTCAGGCAGGACTGAAAAGCTGCAGAGTGTGCTTGGAAATGGAAAATTAAAGATTTGGGGAACAGTTTGAGGCTCAACAGTCTCAAAGCTTTAAAATTCCACCTGTCCTGTAAGAAGGGAATATCATTTTACAGGAGCACCGTGTTCTCCTGTGGAATTCACCCCTCAAGGCCAGCAAATATCCCACTGGACAGGTGGAATTTTAAGGCTATGTATTGCATTTCTTGAGATGGGTGCATGTATATTCTTTGCTTGCTCACCATGCTTCCACATAACATCCTGTACTAGAACACTGTGAACTCATTTTGAATTCATTGGACACCTAGCACCTATTTAAAACGTCAATTTTAAACCAGCACTGTAATGTCAGATTTAATGTGGAACTTGCTACGCTTTTTTCCCCCCTTTTGTGTTTGAATGTTGCATGCTGAAATACTCACAGTCAGCTAACAGTGACAGAAATAGATGTGAAGTGTATCTGAATCTCTAGCAGTCTCAGTTGCCTAGAAGCAGAATGCCAACTAAGCAAGATTTTTTTTCTTGTTGATACACAGCAATAAAAGTCAGCAGATGCAGGGTTAAATTTGTGACTGTTTAGTATAGGAGTTCTCATTAGTGAAAGACGAAATTTCACCTCTCAAAGTAGCTAGTACTTTCTTTATATGTAAATTTAACAGGCAATTTCTCATGCAAATTGCAGTTCATGCTGCCGTGTTGTATTTATCAAATCTTTGCAATAATATTGCAAGATATGTAGCTAATAGAGCAGATATCTATCTGTCCTTATAACTTTTACAAAGTTTTCATTAGACAAACAACTGCTTTCCTTATAAATACTTGCTTAGAAATTGCTTTCCTTTCTAAATAACAGGCTTGTCATAGAGCTAGAGTATCCAGATGAGAGCTATGAATGTGTGTCTAATGGCCTGATTTCTGCCCAGATGGCCTGTCTTGAGTATAAGTACCGTAAGCATTGCAGTACCTACTTTCAAATGCTGACCAACATGCCAGAGACATGTCATAAACCTGCAATTTATCTGCTCAATAAAAACACATAGTCTACTGCTATAAATCCAAGAGGAGAAGTAGCATTTTTTAATTGATTTGTTTTTAACAATTGTTTCAGGTGCGGAAGTCCGGATTAACCGTGTAATATGCATAAATACAAGCTTTGCTAAATTTTCTGCTCGCTATGAGTCTAGATAAGTAATACAATATGAGAAGACATGCCAAAAAGTACCATATCATGTATGTTAACACTGAAAGTTGTGAATGTAAGAGGGTCAAAGTACAGAATGTTACATATACAGTATGTGTGCAGTTGCATATGCATGTTCATCGACATGACTTGAGTTCGGCAAATATAATGTCAAAAATTTGACTCTGTGCCATTTGTTTCAGGCAGTTATTTGGCAGAAGATCAGGGTGTCAAATCACAAAATGGCCTTTATGTCAGTTCTGGGAACAGCCGTTATGGGCAGTATGGTACCTTTTCAACATTGCTGCAAAGATCCTGAGGTGAGTTTAAACTTCCTTCTCCCAAATCCACTTAAAGCCTGTCGATGAAGAGATCTAAATCAATATTCAAAAAGAAGGAGACTGTGAAAACGAGAATATTATTTCCAGATTGACAGCTGATTAATGTGTTTGATTCTATTACTGTCCTGTCTGTAAAATTAATTGGTTTGGTGATTGAAAATCCACTCCAAGAATCATCTAGTCAGGACTCATGTGGCACTGATCAAATGGCAGTAAAAACAGTTGTGATGACAAATGCAGAATTGCTGATTGCTCAGAGCTGTCTAAGTTGAGATTCCTGGCCCACAGGCAGGTTGTGCTCTGATTAATATCTAAGCATTTATGTCGTACTCATCCTTGAGGCCTCTCAGCCTTCTACTCTAAAGAATATCCCCTCACTTTCAGTGAGGGACACCTGAGCAGCAAATGAAACACATACTTAAAAGGCAAGTTATGCAAAATTTCCTCTAAACATATATTTCAATGAAATACTAGTTAGTTTTCAAAAAATTGAGTGTACTTGGGTTTCTTTGCTCCTGTTGAAATTGAGGGAATTCCCATTGTATTTTCTTTTGTCTAATATTTTCAAAGACATTTTTACTCCGCTTTCATTTATTTGGAGGCATTCGTATAAAGGGAAGTATTGCTACTGCTGATCCTTTAAAGTTGCATTTTCCTGTATCTTGTGGTAATAAATCTTGACCAGTCACATAGTTGAGATGAATCACCATCTCTGAAGTCACAGTGGCTGTTAAACACAACATGTTGCATTCAGCATGGTAAGTTGTGTTTAATATCATTATTCAGATTTTAATAATGTCTGAATATATGTATATATTAAAGTTTAATAGCATTATTCAGACTTGAATCTTGAGTTTGTCAGAAGTAGTAATATACACATGTAGGTGAATGAGGGGAAAGAAGCAAACTTGCTTCTTGTAGTTTACAAAGTTTTATTTGCTTATGTCTGAAGAGAACACCCAGAGTCGTTCTTACCTGAATGCAGGCTCCATGTGCCCCGCAGGGCGAGCGCTAGGGGCTCCAAAGGGAAGACATGGGTATTTAAAAGGGACTAGCTTGAAGGAGGCACTCAGGTTCTCACATTACCTCTCTGCTATATCATGAGGCATCCATATTCCTTGAATAGAAATTGGGGAACATTCCATCTCTCTCTCTGTCTCTAAATAGTGTAGAATACCACGTGCATCATTTATAGGTGTATAGCTGATCCAGGCTTATTGCTCACACACAAATCTACATTCAGAAACCGTGGACATCTCCAAATTAAGCAGCCAAGCACTATGAAATGACAGAATCAAGGTTGGCTGTGTAACATTTTCTTTTTCCCCTGTGTGCAGGTATTGGGATAAGTATTTAATGACAAGGCATATGCTGCTTTTTCCTTTCCCATGAGGTCCGTGCCTCATTCAGTACACAGACCAGAGGGCAGCTCTTTAATTCTTTTCTTTTCCTACTTGTTCATTTTGTTGCTTCATACTCCTTTGCTGCAAAGTCTGCTCTGACAACAAAACTAATATTGCTATAAATAACTTTCTGTAAGCTGTACCTTACTAAATGCAGAGTTAAAACTTGTGTAACAAGTGATCCAGGGAGTTGGGTAGTGAGGTGGACTGGGAACTGGCTGAAGGAAAGAAGCCAGAGAGTCGTAGTCAATGGGGCAGGGTCCAGTTGGAGGCCGGTAACTAGTGGAGTGCCTCAAGGATCGGTATTGGGGCCAATATTATTCAATATATTCATTAACGATTTAGATGAGGGAATTGAGTGTACTATCAGCAAGTTTGCTGATGACACTAAACTGGGAGGAGTGGCTGACACGCCAGAGGGCTGTGCTGCCATCCAGAGAGACCTGGACAGGCTGGAGAGTTGGGCAGGGAACAATTTGATGAAATATAACAAGGGAAAGTGTAGGGTCCTGCATCTGGGCAGGAACAACCCCAGGTTCCAGTATAGGTTGGGGAATGACCTGTTAGAAAGCAGTGTAGGGGAAAGGGACCTGGGGGTCCTGGTGGACAGCAGGATGACCATGAGCCAGCACTGTGCTCATGCGGCCAAGAAGGCCAATGGCATCCTGGGGTGTATTAGAAGGGGGGTGGTTAGTAGATCGAGAGAGGTCCTCCTTCCCCTCTACTCTGCCCTGGTGAGACCACATCTGGAATATTGTGTCCAGTTCTGGGCCCCTCAGTTCAAGAAGGACAGGGAACTGCTGGAGAGAGTCCAGCGTAGGGCAACTAAGATGATTAAGGGAGTGGAGCATCTCCCTTACGAGGAAAGGCTGAGGGAGCTGGGTCTCTTTAGTTTGGAGAAGAGGAGACTGAGGGGTGACCTTATTAGTGTTTATAAATATGTAAAGGGTGAGTGTCACGAGGATGGAGCCAGGCTCTTCTCGGTGGCAAACAATGATAGGACAAGGGGTAATGGGTTCAAGCTGGAACACAAGAGGTTCCGCTTAAATTTGAGAAGAAACTTCTTCTCAGTGAGGGTGACGGAACACTGGAACAGGCTGCCCAGAGAGGTCGTGGAGTCTCCTTCTCTGGAGACATTCAAAACCCGCCTGGACGCCTTCCTGTGTAACCTCATCTAGGTGTCCTGCTTCGGCAGGGGGATTGGACTAGATGATCTTTTGAGGTCCCTTCCAATCCCTAACATTCTGTGATTCTGTGATTCTGTGAGTTTAAAGATTGGCCTTCTTCAAAACATCTGCATTTTGAGCACTGAATGAAACAAGAACGCATGCTGAGCTGACTCCAAAGCATGCAAACTCAGGAGCTACTTGTAAAATAAAAAGAAAACTAAGGAAATAAAGAACTGACACAACTTCGTACATGTACAGAACAGCATCTGTACTTTTCATATCCCCAGTCTTGTAAATGGATGGATCTATTTTGGCTGAAAACTTTCACACAGGGAATTTTCCTAGTCTGTTCTGTTTCTGTGGAGGTTAAGTTTAGCAGATGCACAGGCCACTGGGAAAAAAATAAGCACTTAAGGAAGACGTTATATTGTCAACTCAACACAGATATATTTTAATACATATGTAGATTGTTTTCTATTAAAGTGTTGACTTTGAAAATAGTTGATCTAATTTAAAAGCAAAAATTCTGTAATATTTTCCAGACTCTGTAATTTTGTCAGAATAGACCATGTACTTTCAAATATGGAAATTCTAATAATTAAGACTAGTTTTAGAAATTGTTGCTAACTTTTAATGAGCATACTGATATTCTATGTGGCTTTAAATAGTATCAGCAGTCAGCCACTTCTAAATGTGGCAATGTCTTAAATGAGTTATTTAGAGATTTTCAGATTTGCTTTTATGTTGTCTGTATATAAAAATATTATTTGAGGCGAAAGACTTGTACAAATACTTGGGGAATTTGAAAAGGAGCTTGAAGGGTAGAGGAGGAACATTCAGGGAGGATGTGCTAAAGTTGCAGACTAAAATCTAGAAGCGACGCATGTTGTTTTCTGATAATCATCCAACAGCTATTTGACACCTCTTTAACTTGACCAGTGGTGTTTGGTTATGTGCAACGTTGCTGACCAGAACACTCCAGCTTTAGCACAGAATGCTTGTTACAAGGTCAAGAGGGAATAAGGGAGCACATGAGCAGATCGCTGCTGTGACGTAGATGAATGGGAAGGATAGGCCAAATCCCAGGGATTTTAAATTCCGTTTCAAATGCATGATAATTTGGATTTTAGTAAATACAAGTGGCTCTGCCAAAAGCAAAGCTAATGAGGTCTGATTTCTGTGTCCTGTCATCCACCCTGCTACCAGAACATTCCCCAGAGTTTCCCGTAGCTCCAAAATCTCCATCCTCGTGAAGCCCCAGTGTTCCTTGACCTATTATTTTGGGCAGGCGGCAGAGGGGTGATGTGTGGGGCAGTGTGTGGGCTGGTCAGCATGTCAGTGCTTACATGCTGACGGATCCTGGCTTTTAGAAGTTACAATTTTCTTTTCCTCACTAAGGTCGTTATCTCAAGGCTCTCCTCTCCAAACAGCTGTCGGTTATCACAGTAATTGTGGAAATATAATATCTTTGAGATTTCTGCTTCTTCATCAGATTGAATTGAAATCAATCCAACAGTTTCAAAGTTGCTTGATGGAGTAGAGGGGGAGGTGTTGGGACATGTAGCAGAAGTCATCGGCCTCATTTTGACCTAAAAAAAACACACGCTAAAGAAGCTGAACAGAAAACTGTTGAAACTTGGATTTAATGTTAGGTACTTGAATTGTGTGAATTTTTGAGGGTCCTTGGCAGTGCTGTGTGCTCACACGTTCTGCTGCGGTCTGTGAATCGTGGGTGCTCAGCATTCTTGGGAGTCAGCTGATTTGGATACAGGTGGCGTAGGTAAATTTAGGTGCCCTATGACAGGCTATTTAAGGTGCCCTGCATCTAGAAAGGGCGGGATTGTGTGTTTTGAGCTTCCTGCTTGGGGGTATTTCATGGCTGCCTTCACCAGGCTGGCCCTTTGGCATGTGCAGGGATTAAGTTGGCAGCCCTGCAGTCAGCAAGCCTGAAGCTGGCTGACCTTGTTCTCTGCAGCCTGCTGCAGCTGCAGACAGCAACCTGCTGCAACTGGCAGCCGAAACACGAAAGCTCTCAATAAATTGATCAAGGAAGAAAGATGCAAACATGCAAACCAATCCTTTTTTTTTTTTTAAAGTGCTCTTGTTTTTTTGTATCATAACTTTCAAAGAGCAATGCATGTGTTTGAGTGGCTTGGACTCCTGTACAATTTAATTTCAATAGCTCACCCCTAAAGCTAGTTTTTTGGAGTTGTCTTTGAAAGACTGTTATACTGTGGTTTGGGTTTGTTTTTTATCATTGCAGATGAATCTTTCTGGATTTCTCCCAAAAGCTGAGTCCGACAGTTCTTTGACAAGCCTTTCGAGTTCAGAAAGGAGTTTTGTTTTTATAAATAATCGTCCAGTTCAGCAGAAGGAAATACTAAAGGTAACATCCTCTAGCTTTTTATTCAAGGAACAGAAATGTTAACTACTTTGAGGACAAAGGCACGTATGTAATCTACAACTATTTTATGACATAAAATAAATAACATATTACAGGTGAAGATGCTAGCATTTGTAACAGAGACCTCTTCCGCAAGTCTGGTGCTTCTGGTGCCTCAGCTCTATTCCACAACCACAGAGCTAGAGGTTATGTTTATGGCTGTTTAAAAAAATGTAATTTCAGGTATTGTATGCAAGAGACCAGAATAGTTGATTCTTTCCTTGCATTAGCCTGCAGAAATATACCAGTGCAGTTTTCCATGAGGGAACTTTATGTGGTTTCTTGTAAGATAATTCTTCTAAAAATAAAGTTTTTAATTTTGTCTACCTCTTGCTGTGAGCTTATCAAGCAATTAGACATAATTTCCCTTTAAGTTTGTGTATGCATTGGATAAAAATGAAAGTGATAGTGCGGTACAACTAGGCATTGTGTAGGCAGAATTTGATACTCTTGGGTTTCTCACACTACTCAACCTTGCAGCACCTCGCTTGGAACAGCCTTGCTGTCCTGATCATTGACCTCCCCAGAAAAGAAAATGATGTTCATGCCAAAGTGTATGTGTAGGCTTTAAAGTGGAAACAATGAAGTAGTTTTCAGTTGACAAGCAAATGTAGATGTAAACCCCGAACTTGTGTTGATATTTTAAGTGACAAATAAAGCTTATCCATCTCCACAAAGTATTTAATGTGCCTGGTTCTTGCTGGAGTTTAAAGCTCAGCTTGAATCCCATGACATAGGCAGCTTTTTAACCAGAGCATGGGGGCATAAATTTAAGGTGGGTCCAGGGTGCTAGCAAGTGAAGTAAAAGCACATTGCTTTTCGTTTAGGGCTGTTCTTGTAGTAGTGCAAGTGATTGTCTTCCACTGCCTCCCCACTTTTTTNTTTTTTTTTTTTTTTTTTTTTGGCCAGTTTTTTAGTTGAGTTTTTTTTGCCCAGGTGAGGATAACAATACATCTGTAAGAACACATCTTGATAGGTTTGGAAAACAAGCTGTAGATCACTTTTATCTCCATGCAATGTATGGGGAAGAAGTGCTGGTGCACCTCGTATTGCTACAGTTCACTGACAGCTGAGGACCGACTGTGGGAATATTAAGGTTAAAATAACTTGAAAATATTTAAATAAGTTTAATGTTATTTAAACAATATTTAAGAATTTAAAATTAATTTAAAAATTAAAATTTAGTCTGCAGTGGCTCCTCATCTTTTATACTTTCAATTTTTTTTTTTCTGTAACATACTCTTTTCTCCAGTGTATATGTCTGTTGAAGGATCCCTGATACTACAGGGAAATGAATGGATCTTTATTTGATCATTGTAGTTAACAAGGCCAAAATTATGAAATGACTAACCAATTTTGTAGTCTTTTGGAGAAGCTTTTGGGAGCATTATAGAGAAAATAGTAAGGGCAAGCAGAGTTTGAAAAAAGCTGTAAATTTGTAATTGGGTTAATAAAAGGAACAAGTGAATCCTGTTCTGGGAAAAGGACAAGTCTGTGGTACAAGTGCTTCTTTCTCAGACTTGAGTTTGGCTGAAAGAGGCAGTAGTGTAGTTGCATGCTGTAAGCAAATTTTCTTTACAAACAAGCAAATAATAGTATTTGTGTTGACTGAGGAAGTAACTATTGGAGTTGCAGTCCAGTCTGGGCATATCATATCTTCCTACTGGGATCAATGCATTAATCCAGGTCAAAGTAGTTACTGTTAGTGTCTTGGAATTGGTTCTTTGTTTTAATTTTAATTTAGCTGTGAAGACGTGGAATCCACCAATAGCTGTCCTTTTGGTGATTATTCCAGCATAAATGCGTACCCACGAGGGCCTTTTTAGCATTCCTTTAATTTCAAAGAAACCCGTCAACAATCCAGTTATCCTTTTGCAGTGTCAAGTATTGTTTCTATGCCTTTGTGTCTATTTTATTGCTTTTCTGACATCTCTTTATTAAATCCATCTGTAGTTAATTCGACAGTACTACAATATGGTGACACAAAAGGACTCTTCTCGTTTGTACCCTGTTTTCTTTTTGAATATTACTGTACCTGCCTCTGCTGTGGATGTGAATATAACACCTGATAAAACTCAAGTTTTACTACATCATAAGGTAATGTATTCATTTGGTTCTGAGTTGTCAACTTTTTACTTATGTAAGCATAATAAGGGCTTCTGGGACTACTGAAATGTTTCAGGGTAAACAGTGCTACTGGATTTTTTTTTAGTTACACAGTAGCTTGTCTTTACCACAGGACTGTTTTATTTGAAAAGTATTGAACAGGTTAGTGGAGGATAATACAGAGTTACTTTCCCAGTTGATTTCAGGTATCATTTTTACACTGTCAGATGCCTGTGTGTGTCACTTTGTTTCCAGTTGGCTTTATAGTAAGATGGAATTATGATGTATGTACTTAAACAGATCTCATCCTTAGCTTCATAATTATAGTAAGTAATCACCTTTTAAACGCTGAACATATCAAGGTGTGCGTTTGGGGAAGCTGAGTGCTGGTGGAAGCAGTATTTTGCCGTTATGTGTGTAGATTATTGTCAACATCACTTGAGTTTCAGGATATCTTGTTCATACTCTTGAGACCTGAAATTTTGACCGTATATGCTTCTGTTGTAGAGGCTGTGTAGTGATAAATTTCCATAAACTTGCTTTCACCTATTAGCACTCCGTATGAAAAACAGTGCCACAGAAACTAAGAAGGCTACATAGCTAAGGTGGTTATTCGGGGTGAATGCAGGTAGCCACACCAGTGTGTTAATCCTCTTCTTCACTGAAAGTTTTTGTATTTGTCTATGTTAATCTTGCAAATGTACTGCCTGTTAAGCGTCACTTTTATGAAAATTAACACAGCATTCTCACATTTGATCTAGTTTAAAACTTTCCTTTGGCATTAGGAAAAGAGTTGCTTTTTCTTTTTTAAATTTGAGGGGATATTTTTCCTTTCCATCATTTGGTGCAGAGCTGTCTTAGAAGCATGCAACGTAAAAGCACCTACACAAACCATGCTTACATCAGATGGGATGTTGTTGGGGCATCTGTCTTTACTATAAGCTTCTCATGCCACATTAGGTGGGAATAGCTTTACCTGATACTGGTTTAATCAGACAGGACTCTGCTATAAAGAAAGCAATTAATTTGTTTTGTGATATCAGAGTACACCAGTAAAGCAGAATACCTATAATGAAATATTTAAAACTAAACGTGTCCAGTTCAGAGTCTTTTTGAGTGTGTGTGAACAATTGAAATGTAATCATCTGTCCGGATTTGTCTGAAAAATATTCTGAATAAGATCATTTCACTTGTTGCTCTGTATTCTCAATGTCTGTCAGTTACATTTTCAGGTGTGCTTGTGTGTGTGGCTTTTCTGTGTGGGTGTTTTAATTTTTTTTCTTTTTTCCCAGGAATCTGTCTTACTTGCTGTTGAAAATGTATTGAAGTCACTGTATGGGCCACTACCTGCTACAGTCCCTGGTGAAAGTAATAAAACAGATGTTACCTCAGAAGACATGTTTGTTCATAGAACAGAACAAACAGATGTGGTTGTTAATGAAACAGGACCATCTGGAAACGATGATGTGCACGCTCATACTTCATTCCCTTCATTCAGCAGCAATGTGCAAAACTGTCAAGCAGGAAAAAACACAGAGATCTGCTTAAATAATCAGACATTTTCTGGTGATAATGTACATAGTCACCTGGACAAAGAAGAGGTTTCTGAGAGTGATGCCCTTCCAGACAGTTCCTTAAATTTGTTGCGTGAGGAGGAACAAAATAGACAGAATATGACTGAAATTCAAAGTAATGGTGTTACTGAGGACCCCAAGTCTAAAAAAGCCAACGAGCATCATTTGAGTTCTGATAATGTTGACAAGGCAGAAAAAAATGAGGAAGCATTAGGCCCTAAAGACTTACCTGAAATCTCTGCTGACAGTTGGAGTATGGGAAGTGGATTTAAAAGCTGTTTAGGAGGCAACCTGAAACATATTAAGATTTTGGTTCCTGAGGCTGGAGGAACAGCTAATAAGCAAAGTGAATATGCCGGTGAACAAAGCAATGATCTGCAAATCTCAAATCAAAGCATAAAGAAAAGAAATGTGATAAGTGAGAAATTTGGACGTGTGACGGCTTATGACTTAATTAATGGTAAACCAATAAGGAAAGCAAGGACTCCAATGGGATTTTTCACTGAAGAACGTCGACCACAATTGATAGATGATAATCCAAGCACCAGAATGGAGGACATCCTGCTGATGATTGGAGAGCAGTGGAAGAATTTGAATCAAGAGGAAAAAAGGCAGTAAGTTTTCAGGCTGTGACTTGCTTCTAAATCTGGTAGTTGGCAGTGAGTCACCTGTAGGGGGAAAAAAAAAAGTCAACTTCCTGGTTATTTATGGAAAAATTGAACAGAAAATGATTTTTGACTTTTTAAGATCAGCATCAATATTGTGAGTGGTCATCTTTTGTGATACGCAGGCTGATTTGAGTTACTCATTCTGCAACTATTCAATGCAGCAGTTAGATAGGGACAGTTTTGCTGAATTGTTATTTAGAGATAACAGGCAAGAAAATGTACTGTTGGCATCCTGCAAATATCTAGTTTCCAAGGGCTGCCTGTGTGTTGTCACTGTCGGTGGAAACCGGTGTGGTGGTGGATGGGGCACCTTATGGTTCCTCCAGAGCTTTTCCAATGGAAAGTTTTTTTTTTTTTTATTGCTACAAAGTGACGTTTCTTTTCCAGGATCTTTAGTACTTGAACATTTGTTGAACTCCTTTCCTCTAAATTTAGTACATATCCCAATCCAGGCTACCTCAGGGTTGTATTTATAAAATCCAATCAAAGGACATGAGGAATTTATTTTTTCTCTGAACAGCTATTCCAGTGCTGGTTCAGAGAGTATAGTACAGTTTGAATTTAATTCTGTATCAATCAAAGCCAGATCTTTTTGTAGATTACCACCTGAATAGCTGAATTCCATATTTTTCTGAAACAAATTGTCGCTGAGAGTTTGAAATCCATCTACAAGTAAGGGAAATACCTGAGCCTAAATTGGGATGGGGGTTGGATTAGTTAAAATATTAGGTATATGATGTGGCACTTATATTATGGTAAAAGGTGAATTAGAATAACAGATTTTGAGACATTCTAAGACAATTAAAAAAAGAAATAAAACAATCAAAACTGCCAAGCGTTCCATATCTTGTTTGTAATTTTATATAATGTAAAACACTGTAGGGCATCATACAGTGAGGAAAATAAAAGTAGTTCTTAGATAGTTTTACATGTAATGATTTGAATGCGTATTGTGAGATGTAGCAGAAAGTTTGGGAGATGAATTTTTTCTTTTTGGTTCTGAAGAACAAAATCATTGTTCAGCATTATGAAAATGTGGTTTTTTAATGTTATGGAAGTAAGGAGAGGGAATTAAGAAAGACCACTGAAAAGGACGTGATAGTAGCCAAAACAGTGTAATAATAACACTAATTAGAGACTTGATCAGGAGAATAGTGAAGAAGCTATACCTATTGAATTGCTGTTAATAGATCTGTCTTTTCCTTGACTCCAAAGACATTTGTATTGTTCTGAATACCAGCTATATCAGAGTTAGGTAAAATGTTTTTATCTAGCTTCTGATTTACGTAATTTAAAGCTCACTAAGTAAGCAATATGCCGTGATCACAAAACCATACTTGTGAGAAAGTGTTTTGTCCATCTCTGCATTAGTAGAAATATTAGTGTAATAGTAGAAATTTACTTCAATTATGTTCATGCTTTTAATGAAATGAAACAAAAGGTTCTGCCAGCTGTTTCAGAAAATTTTAATTTGCTCTGCTTTAGCTTTTGAGATTTCATGGTTGCTTTCCTGGTACAACAGTTATGTTTAAGAGTGTGCCTACAGATTAACTGTGTATTAGTTCAGGAAGGAGACCTCTCCAGTAATGAAGTTTTCTTCATATGCAGGATTGAATGAAGTATGGTCAGTGGATGTTAAAGTGAATGCAAAATTTACCACTAGTTGTATCAGGTTTGATGTACCTCTTTTCCACTTGTACTCTTTCAAAATTGCCTCAGAAAGTAACAAATAGGAAGAGATGCGCGGACAGATGCCTTTTCCTCCAACGCAACAATCCAGAAGAACTGTTGTACGTCAAGCAAAGAGCCTAAGTCTTGCCTTCCAGATACTCTGGATAAATTGGGCCACCTAGAGGTAACAACAAAGGAATATACAACAGAGCAGCCCAAGTGCCTCAGTTCTGCTGAACACACTATACCTCCAACTTCACGCAGCCTTTCTGTCATGACATCACTTTTCCTGGGCTCTGGTCTCCCATCCTTCTGTGATGAAGTCACATGTTGATGTTACAATGGGTATACTTGGCTTCAGCATCCCTGTTTCTCTCTGTGGCTTCTCCAGCAGGTCTAAATGAGTTTAAATTTCTTTTGGGAGCAGTACGACCAACAGATGTCTCATAGTGACATAGGATAGCCTTTACAAAACTAGCCAGCATTTATTACTCAACCGGAATGTAAAATGTTATGGTCTTTAGGTTATAATAGAAAAGGAAAGCTTCCATGCGTGTCCATGTTGCCAGCCTTGTATATCGTTCTGCTTTGCAAAGCCAGGATTTAATTTATTGCCATCATTCTGCTTTTACCTAAAATACAGCTTGTGTGTGTTTCTGGCCTTAAAATTCCTTATACATCAGGCTCAGTTAGGCGCGGGAGAAGTCCCTCCAAGTGCAATGACAGTGACAGCAGAAGTTGTTCTGAAGGTGCAGGAAAGGTTCAGAGCCAGAGATGCGTTATCATGGGGCTAACAAATTACCTTGTCAGTGCTCTACAGTATTCTTGTGTATATTTGTACTTTGGGAGAAACATTATTTCAGGTAGTGCAGCCTTTGACTGTTGACAGTTAAGAGTGTGTTCATAGACACTCATTAGTGGCTGGTAGTAACTAGCTCGTGGGTGGGACCTTTTTATTGCCTGGTAAACTTTCTGTGCACCTCATGGCTTTTTAAACTGTATTTTAACTTTTTAGTTAACGTGTTCTCTTTTCTTTGGATAGGGGTAATTTGGTGGTACCATCTCTAGCCAGTTCCATTCCTCTACTGACAGATATTGGTCACAAATAATAGTATTAATAGTTGGTATCTGTTGTTTGTCCCTAGCATCTGTTCAGTCATAACAGTAGGTCCATATTCTCTACTCACAGGAAACAGTGCTAGCTCCTGAAACCTTACATATTTCAGAAGAAGGCTGTGAAAAGCTGATATGGGCAATTAAAAGCTTCTTTTATTTTCTTCTTCACAAAGGAAGGAAACACAAAAGTAGAATGCAACAGTCATGGTGATAGTTTGAGCTGATTTGGTTTTATTATGTGAAGAGGCTGATGCCAGGAGGTATTACCTTCAGAATGGGATCCCTCTCTGTTCTGAACATGTATGAATTTACACAAGTGGCCATCTCCAGAGTTTACTTCTAATGTTCAAATTCAGATAGTCTTATTTGTCTTACAAAGGTCTGAGAGACCTTTTATTAAAAAGCTTTCGTTACATGGGTTTAAGAAGCAAGGGGAAGGTGATAAGCCATGGAATCCATTTGTCTGGTTAAACCAAAGCTGCCTTTGAAATTAGACTTCATTCTGGTCTTCCACTTCCCTCCTTACACCCAGTTTTGCAAGTTTCCTTGGCTTTAGGTTTTGTAGCTTGAGGAAAGGATTCTGAGTTCCCAAACCTGAGAAGAAGCTGTTCTTGTTGGTTATACTTTTCCCTGTGGAAGGATTTTTGGAAAGGCAAAGGTATTCCCCCATATTTTGTAAACCTGCTGTTTGCTTTGATTCTGAAGAAATCACTGTTAGTGATGCATAGGAATCTGCAAAACCCTCATAATCAAGGCTTGTAAGGCTAGGATTTTCTGGTAGCCTATAGTGATAGACAAGTTGGACTTTCTTTGCAAGAGCTTTTGTTTTGCACTGAAAGCTCAGTTCTCTTACAGTGAAAGATTCTCCTGAATTACAGTTGGGCCGATTCAAAACAAAGTATTGATCTGGTCAAGCATAAATGTATTTGGGATAAAAATTTTCTATTTAAGTGATTTCATCCACTCGTTTTAAATGGAGCAGATGTTTTCTATCTTAACATTTACTCCGTATTTTCTAGGACATGATTTATTGCAAGAAACTACTTAAGCTGACTTTTTTAGTTAACTAAATATTGGTACCATATGTGAATGCTAGCACATCATAATTAATTGCAAATGGTGACCCTTTTGTTGACCCTAATTTTCCAGCATGCATACACATACTTGAATCAAACTGTTCCAGCAAGTAGCAATAAATAAATATGACCAGCTGAAATACTTATTTCCAATACTTACCTATGATAGTACAACTTTTTTAAAATTGAAGATTGGACTGGTTTGAATTACCTGCTAGAATTCAGAATATCAAATAAAGATAACAAGAGGGAATTCAGCAAAACACTCCTGTAGTGTTAAAAAAAGCAAGATTGCTATGTAGTAGGCAAGTATAAACCTGGCATCTATAAAAGTTGTGCTGTCTTCCTCACATTTGCCAGCTTATTGAGAATCCATTCAGGTTGTGGAGCTTGAGCGTGTAGTAATGTTTTAACTATTTAGACAGCATCTAAAAGTAGCTCATTATTGAGTACTTTTTGAAAACCCTGTAAGTTTATTAGTTATAGAATTCTGTGATAATAGTATCTATACTATATTCTCATGCTTTTTATTTTTGGTTAATTTTAGGCCATTTGAAGTCAAATACACTTCTTCATAAGCCTCAGGCTTTATTTAATGCAAAGTGGTTTAGGGTCCAAACTCTTACCTAACTGCATGGACTCCCCTTGAAGTCTGTAGATCTCTGGAAGCTTAAATGACTTTTTGTATTGGGCTGGAATGCCTGGGACAAAACTCTTTCCAAATCTATGTATGTGATTGTTAATTGGGATTAAGCATAGTCTTTGAGAGTGAGGTCAAAAGCTACCTGTTATAGCTCTTTGTATGATGCAGCCTACTCCTCCTCCTTCAGTAACTGGAGTTTTGTTGCCTGTCATTATGAAGGAAGGTTTCCAACTTAGCATCTTCACAGGGTAATGTAATAGGGGCACAGCCCTTGGTCACCTTCCACTGCCGTCACAGTGGAAAACATATTGATGTGGCTACTTGGATGAACCACGGAGTTCTTGTCAGTTGGAAGGGTTACCTTGCCTCCTGTTTTAGTGTGTTAGGAGCTGGTGCTTGGGGTTTTTTATCTGATTATTCTACTGGTTTGTTTTCTCTTTTAAGATATGAAATAAAAGCTGCCAAAGACCAGGAACGGTACAGCAGAGATGTTGAGAAAGCTATGGGGCAGACAGCGCACCGGTCAACAAAGGAGGCAGAAAAGAAGAAATCCAAGCTGAAGACTTCCCCATCCAACCAGCAGAAGCTTAGCAAGATGTTTAGTGTTCAAATTGAAAAGAAGTGGAAACCTGAACTGCCTGTGAAAATTGTGACAGTGCCTTTTTCTCTGAGTTCCTGTAAATGTCAGGTTCAGAGACAAGAGAAAAATTATTCAGATGAACATGAGCTTTTCCTGATCCGTCGTCAGAGTTTTCCCGATGTCTGGATGCTTGCTATTGAAAAAAAGCTGATGTTGCTGAATCCATATAGATTGGAAGAAGCCCTGCTATGTAAAAGATTACTGATGAATCATAAGCTTCCAGTAGAGAAACTGGACACACCAATTGTTTTAACGGACAGGTATAGTACAATTGAGCAAAAATGTGTGCGTTATTTCAAGTATCATTTGATAATTATTTACAGAACACTCTGCTAAGGTCCTGATTGCTAATTCTGTGATTATGTACACATTTGTTTATCTGTAAGAGCAGATTTTTTATTTGTGTACTTTTACCTTATAGCAATGAGCAGGCCTGGTGATACTCCAGTTGAAATAAGTATGAATTTTTGAAATAAGTATGAATTTTGACCATTTTTCAATTTCTTTTCCCAGAGGAACATTAAGTGCTCCATATTTTCACAGCTTTGCTCTAGCTAACTTTCCTCCATGGATTACGTAATTACATGCCTAAAATTGGTCACTAGTAAAGATATGTGAATAGTTGCTATTTCGTTTCTTAAACAAATTACTTTTTCAGAATACTTTTAAAGATCTTGGTCACTTTTAATCACTTAACTACTGTTTTCTCTATTTTTCTCAGTTTTAATTTTCAAATTTAGGATTTTGGCTTTTAACCCTTTGGGTACTTCTGTTTTTTGTTTTTTCACCAGTCTTCTTGGTGGATCTCAGTATATGGCTGCTCTTTATAAAATGCAGAAGGATTCCCGGAGCTTCAGTGGATCGGGTTATTCGTCAGATCCAAGGCTTGTAGCAAATGGTTTCCAGATAAAAGTGATAGAAGGTATGATGGTTTTAAAATCTTGTAATCATATTGGATCTTGTTTCTTCTGATTTAATGATTTAAGTAATTGTTAATGTAAATCATAGTATTCTACATCACTTTATCATTTGAAGCATCCTGCCTTCCTTAACACTGAGATTTTATTGCCTGGCAAGGAATGTAATTTTCTACATAGCACACTGAGTAATGGAAACTGATAGCTGAACAGAAAATAGTATGAAATAGCTCTGAAATCTACGTTTCCCTGACTTGTATGTTTTTCTTCTTATCTCAAAATGTTGGATGTCATTATCCTTAATTGCCATTCTGACAGAATTTAGATTAAAGCTTTTGAGATTTTCCTTAGTCCTGGCAGCTTCTTTCAAGGTGATACTTAATTGCTGAGTCTTCTGAAGCATGTGCTTTAGCTGACTACTCTGCTGTTGAGCAGTGGAGGAGGTCCAGTAAGGAGCTGGATCTGGTTTTTGACATCCTTTCATATCAGGGTTGTAACACAGAGCCTGAAGGGGCCGGTAAAGAGAGGGTGACAGGATCACCATCACACCTTGGATGGAGTTCAGTGTGAACTTTTTTTTGAGGTGGCCTACTTTTCTAATGCCTGTGCAGCGGTCGCAGAATAAATCTGTTTCATATGAGATCCTTTTAACTTAGCAAGAGAGATCAAATGTTTATACATATTTCTGAGGAATGGTTTATAGGGATGATGTTGGAGACCCAGGGGCAACCCACCCAGGGTCAGTTCTGCAGACCAGAATTTCTCTAGCAGAATTCCAAGAAAAGCAAACATCTTTGGGGGTAGTACCTAGCTGACAGCTCAGATAAAGATTCCCTATAAGAGCTGTTAGAAATGCTATAGCTTCATGTGTTATAGATCCCCACATATGTACAGTGATGACAGATCTACGGTAGCATATGGGATCTTTTAAGGGTAGGTACAAAAAAGGGATGTAGAGCAACTTCTTTACTCAGAGGCTGGCTCTTGGGAAGAACAGGGTCTAAGCTGTTTTCTTTACTGAATCATGCACAGCAAAACCAAGGGAACTTCCTTCTCACTGGCTGAATCCTTAGGTAAATAGCAAAAACTTTGTAGAAGAGTTGTTCATCATGATAATCTTAGAGGAATAAAGTGCATATTGTTAAGAGGCAGCTCTTAAAAGGTTTATTCAGTATAGCAAATCAAAAGCTGATGTCTCTAGACTAATGCGAGAGAAAGGGATTGTTGCGTATTGCTTAGCCTTTTTGCTCACGTAGCTTTTTTTTTTTTTCTTTTCCCCCCACCCACCCACTTCCTGATATCCTAAGTTTGCTCAAAATCTAATTAATGTAAACTGGATGTGAATAAGTTGTATGTGAATAAATTGAATGTGAAAATTTGAAGATAGTTTATAGGTGGTTGGCAAGTCTTGTGGTTCACGAGATGGACAACTAGTTTTAAGACAGCTAGTTTAAGAGCAGAATTGTACAATAATAGGTTTGTTCCTTATTTCCTCTTGGTGTGGGGGATGTTTTACAGGGCCGACTGTTTATTTAAAAACAAGCTAATCTGAAGAGTGGCCTTAATTTGGAAGGTGACTTTGGTAATTCCCTTGCTATGTTGGGCTTGCATCTCAACTGGTCTTAGTTAAAGATGCTTCTTCGCAGTTTAAATTCTTTGGAACTTATGGCACTGAGGAAGTTTTAATAAAGATTTTGATTCTGACAGTTTCTTACTTGTGGGGGCAGGGCAGGAGGAAATAAAAAAACAAACCAAACACATACTGTTGGCTTTTCTTTATTTGGATGACTTGTCTGTAAAGGACAACTTCTCTCATTTGAAAAAAAAAAAAATCACTACTGTTACACTAGATTGGGCAAGTCTTGGGTTTAATTATCAGAAATTGAATCTTATTCCTTCACAGTGCTTGGAATTCGTAGAAATACAACTATACTCTTTAATGGCCAAGACCTTTTAGCCAGTGGGGTGATTCTGAGCTTTAGGTACTCTAATAACCTACCAGGAGTTTCTCACAGGCGTAACGTGGACATGCCTCACTCTGAACCCCGTGGCACCCTGTTACACCAGGTGTACAAACAGACAGAAATTCACCTGTTTCTGGAAGACTGGGCTGTTTTCCCAGTGTTCAGTTGGAAATTATGATATCTGTCCTAAGTCCTATTTTGTGTTGTCTTTGCTTTGGCAGGTGCTAACCGCCACCTGTATAGCGATGCCATTTTGTGCCTCTTCTCGTCCTCCTCCCTCTTGTGTGGTCCACTTACGGACACTTCTCTTTCTGACTGGGGAGCCCATTCTGCTGATTCAGTTGCATTTCTGATCTCAAGGACAGCAAGACTGATCCTTGACCTCAGGTGGGGCATTGCCAACCAATATTGTTAGTTGATCTGTGATCAAGGCAAAGCAGTTTTAATTTCAGAATTTCGTGTCTTCTGTTTGGAAACCCAGAACCCTGCCCTTATTACCAGACCTTCTGCCACTGCACCGGGCTGCTTCTGATGTCTTAGAATCAGTATGTTGTACTGCTCTTGGAGTTAGAATTGGGCTGTTTTTTTCAATCAGAGATGGTCTTTTGGTCTTTCTTAATAACAGAAAGCTACCAGCTATTTATTTTTTAGGTCTACTTGTTTAAATGGTTACATTTTCCATTATGAGAGCCTTATATTTCCAAAGATGTTTTTCTTGGACTATTCCTACTAGGTTTTTAAAAGGTCTAATTAGGCCTTTTCTTCCTAACAAGGACTCACTTCCACATGGAGTTTTGGTCTTGTTTTGCCATTTTGGTGGGAAAGTGGTTCTAACTTCTGGGAACGTTTTCCTTTTTCACAAATGCAGCCGTTGGATAGTTTTTACAAGAGTGTGAGAGTTTCAGGCCCTACTTGCCTACCGTTTCGTTTGATGATAAGTCTGTCCTTTGAATGCCGTCTTCTCCTAAGACAGGAATGTAATTTACCATTGTTACATATTGTTCAAAGTCTCTATATGATTGCAGACAAAGTCATTCCAAGTATCCTAGATCTTGGACATGCCCTTTCTCCTCTTTTTGGTAGACTAAGATCTTCTGCAGTATCTCCTTGTTTCTCTTTATATTGACTGCTCAGCAGTCTAACAAGTTTTAAACTAGGCTTTTCTCTGGGTAGCTGACAGTGAAAAACATGTTGTGAAATAGCTGAGAAAAAGCTTCTTGCTGTACACATGTCAGTTAGGCAAAATCAATGGTTTCTTTGTGAAACGTGCCAGTTGTGATTTGCAAAGCTGTGACACTGAGCTCCAGTCCATCTTCCACTGCCCTCCCGCCCTCTCATGTTCTGGCCTTACGTCAAGTGATGCTACCTTGGGGAGAACGGTCTGTTTGCTTTTACTTAACTCAGTATTCTGGGATCTGCCAGGCATTTGTTTGCTGGGTATAGCTTGCAATGACCCCAGCATACAAAGAAGCATTTCAAGAAGTAAGATGGATTACTTTCCACCCAGTTCCTCTTAAGGTGTGTTTGTTATATGTATCTTTATGGCACATCTGTCTGTTTCCCTCCACGAAAGTCCGAGAGGGAGATGTGAATTCTTCACTGGAAAGGAACTGAAAGCAAGGAACCCATTTAACCTGTTTTTGTGACCATGGTAGGCTTTGAGCCACGCTCCAAAGCAGGCTTTTAGAGTAGAATTGTCTGCCCAAATGCATATGTGTATCCAGCATATGTATATACAAAGAATGTGCTTACAAGGCCTCACAGAGCAGTAATTGGTAAATAATCTGTCTTCCTTGGTGATATAAACTGCCTCAGATCGTGTAACTGACCAGTGGAAAATCATGCTGGTACTAAACTTGAGTTTGATTTTGACTGTAGGCTGGAAGATACATAGTCTTACAGTGTCACCTCATCTAGGTGGCAGCTGGAAGTGAAGTGTTTTTCCTGGCCATCTAGAAAGAATTAGCCCAAGATGATTGAGAGTGCTTTGTTTGGAAAGAGAATGGGGAAATTTGTAGCAATGAGAAATCCACATTTTTAGTCAATTGAAAGCTAGTTTATTCTCAGAAATATTTTTCTTGGAAGTCGCAAAGCATTTCATAGAAACTGCCGTGGAAACTGCTGTTTGAATACTCAAAACTTTTAATGTATGTTTTGTCAAAACTTTACAAGTACACTGAGTCTCAGACATCTGCTTATATCGTGAGATGTTGCCAATATCGGAATTCCTGCAAAGACTTGCAGATAAACTATATGTTAATCAGCATGCAGTAGGTTACTTTTCAGTCTAAGGAATGTAAGCAGAGGAAGAGAATGGCACACAGATACCAAAGAAGACCTCTCTTAGCCAGGATTTGGATTGTTTGTTCTGATGTTACACTCTTCAGAGCCCCCTTTGACTTTCAGATTAATAAGCAATATGGTGAAGTCAAATCTGGCTGTCAGAATTTGCAGACAGGAAGATTTACATTGGTAAAACCGAAGAATATCAAGCATTAGCAGTCTTGTTAGCAAGTGTGTGTGATTGGTTTACTGGATTTGCAAAAAGAAAAAAAAAAAAACAAACGCAAATTCAGAACCTCATTGCCATGAAATTTTAAGAGGAAGCACTGGAAATACAAATTTTTAAGCTGAAAATCTTAACACGTGAAATTTAACAAAATGTTGTGTCCCATCTTTGGTTGCATATAGAGGTGATTACTGAAAGGTTGTTAAATAGACTAAGTTCTCATTTTAGAGAGAAAACAACATAATCAAATGGTCTAGAACAGTTACTCAAAACTAGCTTTTTGTTATAGCAACATTGGGATAAAAATGAAGCTAAAAGAGCTGAAGGAGATTAAAATCAGACTTCATCTTTTGCTCCTGTCTCTTACTGGCAACCTTTTCTGTGGGGAAATATTGGCATAGTACATCATCTTATCTCACCCTTAGTAACTGGCAAACTTTCAGATAGTTTAACATTTTGCTTTAAGCTGAATCTGATCACAGGCTTACAGCAGTACCTGAAAAATACATTTGTTTTTGCAGAGGAAGACAATGCTGAGTGAAAAAGGAAATAAAGTTTCAAGTTTAAAGCAGTGTTAAATATGTAGCTGGAAGGAGAGTGTGTGGTTTGTTGGCAGGGAGACATATATCAAATTCATACTTTGGTCAGAGTATCTCTTACCCTGAAGCTTAAAAAGGCCCAGCAGCACTATTTACCTTGTGACACGCACATACTTAAAAAAAATTTTCAACCTGCACAGTCGTCCTGTTCAGCTGTGCTCTTATTTAATGACTGTCAAACAGTCCCTGGTCATGCAAACAGTCTTATTCTACTAGCTAATGAAAGTACATTGAGGTGACTTATATTACATGTATGTTTCCTCTCACTTCTGATATATTTCACATTGTTCTTTTCATCAGGAACATGAATAATCCCTTATCACATTATTAGTTTAATCCACTTTGTAGCAATCTATTTGCCTGCAGTTTTTCTGACTTGGCAAAACCATTTGTGACTCAGGCTGAATGTAATTTATCCTACCTAGGACTATTGCACAGGAGTGAATTTATTTCATTTATGAATTGTATTCTTGCACAATCTCCCTCTGAAGCTCTCTGCTTCTAGGCTTGTAGTGGAGGAAAAGGGAAGGTGGCTGTACTGGTTGAGTTGGGATTTCTGTGCACCCAACGTGAATGAGCAGAGGAGCTCTGAAGGACTCTGGGAGTGAGTCTGACCCCTGGAGAACTTGCTTCTGACTGGGAATGGAAGAAAAGTTAGGTTCAATTCCATTGAATTATTTGCAAGTAATGTGAATGAGAGGTGAAATCTCTTACACCTCACAGGTTGAATAGGTATTTTTGTTGTTTAAATGCTTTCTTCATCATTCCTATTCAGAGTGATACCTGCTGCAGCACTGGTATCATTTGAATGATTGTATGAACTCTGCTACAGAGCCTTCAGTTAAATGGGCTTGAGTTCTTCCTCTGCTGTGATAGGAGGAAAAACTGCTTTTTATTTCAGTAGAAGCTGAATTTGTTATGATAAAATATTTGAACTTTACAGATATTTAAACCAATTACGTAAGAAATAGTGCCAACACTCTTAATTTTTTTCAAACTAAATTGTGTTTTATTACTACTACTTTAATTTCATGTATGTTTTAACTAAAGCCGTAAAAGCTTTAATTAAAGCTCTGCTCAAGACTGGGAATGTTGCAAAATGTTTCAAGCATTTAAACAGTCCCAACTAGGATTTGAATTAAAATAAGCTGAGGCATTTGTGATGTGAATAGGCACACATATCATAATGAAATATTGGACAAATAAATGCTTTTCATTCCAAGGGAGAAGCAAAAAAAGTTTCCCAATTGTATTGAACTTGTGAGACTAATTTACTAAGTGATTTTGTATCACTTTAATTTTCTCTGAATTGTTCCAGAATAGAAATGAAAGCAGTCTATAAAGTACTGTTTTGTTTTTGTATTTTCAGGTGCAGAAAGCCATCTGGAAATAGAAGGGATAGCTAATTGTCTGCCCTATTATGGTATTTCTGATTTGAAAGAAATTCTGAAGGCAATAGTTGATGGAAATGCAAAGGAATTATATGAATGTAGGCCTCTCAAAGTGATAAATTACTTGGAGGTAAGACAGAAGTTTGCTTGTAAGTATTGGCCAGCTAAGCTTATAATTCTTAAACAGCTTGAAAATCTTTCTTCAGCTTTCCGTTTTAGTTAAGGTAGTTCTGTTCTATGCAGAAGTTATTTTTGAAAAGGACGATGTCATATCCTCTCTGAGGTTTGTGGGTTTTGCATTGTTCACCAAAATACTTCCATCAGGTATTTCCAAAACCAATCACCCAATGTGATATAGTACATGCTGAGAGCTGGTGTTCACGAAATGTTTCTACATACGCAGTTTTCAGACTAGAAAGACGTTCTCCATGTTACGATACAAAACTGCCGTAAGATTGCTTTCAGTGTTTAGAAGGCAGTTAAATCCAGAACAGTCATCAGGATTTAACTCCTTTAAAAATAGGTGTGTGAAGAAGTAATAAAATGGTCTAAGGTAATACTGTATGAAAAGTAGTCATTAGTTGAAGCTTAATTCTCATGTAAACCTCAAAGAGACGTACATTGTGAAAATCAGGAAGTGCACCATTTCCACTTAAGAAAAATACCTATGATTCATTCAAAGAAAGGGCGGAGATAGACAAATGGAAACATTTTTTCTTTTGCTAAAAAAGCAAGCTGTCCCTGGAATTAAGACATTGAAGTAACGAATTAAGACTTTGCGTGTGGTGAAACCCATATTCTTCTGCAAATGCTTGTGTTTCATTAACATCAGTAACTTCTGCAGTTAAAGGAAGCACATACTGACAACCTACAGAGCCTTGTAAGTCCACTCTGTTCAATGCATTATTAAGTTCTCCAGTGCCCTGGCAGAGAGGAAACCATGTATTCTTCACAAGCTGCCAGCATTATTAGTTGCCAGAAACATGGTACTTGAGTAAAAGGGTCTTTAATCGTTTGGGTTTTTTTTACAGAAGTTACAATGCAACAATTGGAACTGGAGTAACTCTTGTTAATATTTGATATGCAAATAGATAAAATCATCCATCCAGAGAAAATAATGGGCGTGAGGTTTCAGAAACAAGTAATATATGTGGTACTGGTTAAAGCTGAGTGACTAACAGTAGTAGTTTTCTATCACTTCTTGTCTAGATGTTTCACTAATACTATCTTTAATCACAGTTCTTAAGATCTCTGTTCAAAAGTGTTACCAAAATAAATGTTAAGTCTTTTGTTATTTAAGTACTTGCTAACATGCTTTCCTGAATTGGGTTACTTCAAAATGGGACCTAGGCATTTACACAGAATATGTGTTTTACCTTTTAAACATTTATTATACAAACCTTTCCCTGTCTTGTGGGGGCAGTGAGTTTACAGCTGCCTTTGGAGTGAGTGATTCTATTGTGTACTACTGAACCATTCTCATGCTCTCATGAAAGAAGCTTGAAGAAGAGACAAGTTACGTGTTGAGACAAATGATTTGTAAATTGATTTGGGGGTGGAAGCTTTATTTCCTCTGCTTACAAATACCCATCGGTCAGATTAAGTGGGATGGAGTTGGTTTTTATATATATATAGGGAGAGAGAGAGATTCACACACACGTGTGTGTGTATCTATATACAGATATATGTAGATATACACACATACATATGAAGGTATGTATCAAGAGATTATTGAAGGAAGGCTTATTAAGAGCACTGTTGATCCCCTGAGGAACTGTTAGAAAGAAGATGCATATGCAACAGTAACAGTAGCTGGAAAATATTAAATACTAACTAGGAAGTGTATGGCTTGCTGTCATGGGAAAAAAAAATTACAAATAAGCACTAAGCTTTTTGGCCATTCTGGGGGGTAAGTGCTGGAAACACCATTCACTGTCATGTTCAGAATTGCAACTTTTATCATAAGTTTCATGTTTGAGCAGGCATGTCTGCAGTTTTTGGTGTCTTCTGGTAGACCCAGAAAAAATAACAGTGTGATGGTTAAAGCAGCATCCTTCCTAGGTAGAGAATAGTCCACAGTGATCTTTTTTTCCACTTGGAAGCATGGGAAAAGATCCCAGACTAACAAAATGAGAAGATTCAGATTAAAACATTACGAATGCTGCTTCAGGTTTGTACAATGTAAAGGGAGGTTGCCTGCCACATCCCTTTCTGTCTAGGCAACACAGAAGAGAAGGCAATGGCAGCAAGGCCCATCTTGGAGGAGGAAACAAAAAACCTGAGAGCTTCTTTTTGAAGTTGCTTGATTCTTTCAGGGGGGGTGCTTCAGTAATTGTGTTTAGCAGTTGCTTCTGCTTTCTAGTATTAAGAGATAACTGGATGCAATAGACAATATTTAATACAACATTAATATAACATTTCATTATAGTATTTTTACAGTTTTGTTTAGCCGACTGTTTGACTTCATTTATGTTAGTTCTGAAGGTTGTGGTGTAGAATGTATCTTGTGAACTGGTAAACATCTTCAGCTGATACTGGTGCCAACAGGAAATAAGATATTCAGGAACACATAGCATCTTGCAAAAGTGGACCCTAAAGGAAAGAGTACAAGCATGACTGGGAGATTGACTTAGTGTGACTCCATTGTACAAGTGTCATGAAATGAGTGATAAGATATGTTTAGAGTTACATTTGGATTTCTGGGATTCGGAATATGTATCAGCAGAAAAGAGAAGGGGGAACTTTAAACGGTGAGTGCTGAATTCGTGCTTTCTGGTTAGCCCCAGGTTAATGTGTTAAAAAGAGGTACTTTAAAACTGTTGACTTTTTGTGTTTGTTTTTCCTTTCCACAGGGAGAAGCAGTACGTTTAGCTCGGCAGCTGCCCTTACATTTGTCAAAAGAAGATGTACAAAACAAAATTTACAGGATGATGCAACAGCTTGGAAAGGAAAATAAAGGCTGTGTTCATGGTCGTCCTTTTTGTTGTCACTTAGCAGATATTCCAGAAGATGACAAGCACAACTCCATGGAAATTATTGAGTAAATGGAACATTTTGTTTGGGATCATATTTCTCTTGCTTAATTTTGATCATTACTCTGTAATTTCAGTATGTTTTGTGCAAAGCTTTTGTATGATGACTTTTCATTATCATATGTTCACACTCTAGAGACTTCTTTATTTAAATTCAAATACTACTTTAAAACTGGGAATAAATACTGTAGAGAAACAGCTTACCACTATTTTTTAAAAGAATTTGTTAAAGAAACATGCTCAACTGATTTGATGCTTTCTTTATTGCTGCAGGTTTAGAAAATATCAGTATGTCAAATAGTTTTAGATGTGAAGTGGCTAGAAGTTGCTTTCAGGAGAGCCTGGCAAAGTTTATTGTACTAAGGACATAAAATGTTAATTTTCAAAGGAATGCCAGATAGCTGTAGGTGTTTAAATGTGGCATTGCCATATGCAGTTATTGTTGTTACACTTTTATGGTGTTGCATTTGTATTTTAAGGTTGTTAACTGGCACAGATGAGTATTGAAGTCCTCATGTCCAGTTTTCAGAAAGCTTTTCTCTAAACCGTGCAAATAATTCAGAGCATTTTTAGCTTAAGAAAGTACAATTCTTAAAAATATAGTACACTCTTAAAACTTTAGATGAGCAAAAACTGGCCAATGACTTGAAAGCTGAAAGGAGCAGAGTCACAGAGTGCGGGTTGGCACTGAAAGCAGATGCAGATATGTGTGCTGGTGCAGTGCTATACAGGAGCTCTTTGGGGTTGGGAGACATAAGCAGTCCTTGCTCAAAGAGAATGTGGCATACTTAGGGCAAAGTCTGATGTATAGAGAGCTACTGATTCTGGTAAACTTGTTCATTCTCTCATACTGGCAGGCAAGGTTTACTTTTCTATTTAAAATAGTATCTACTTCTGTAATCTGCCCAATTATGTCTTCTGTGCACAGCAGATGGAACATCTCTGGAATAATATGTTTTAAAAGTTTCAAGAAGGATCACCTGAAAAGTCCTGTCTATCCCCAGTTGTTCTGCTGTAGCAGATCTCTACATGATGCAAACGTGGTGGTTAGGCTGAGCTTTGTAGTGTTTCTGTGGCTGCTAGGCAGATGGGTGAAGGTTGGTGAAAAGCTTGAGTGCAGACCGGTTTATGGCCAGGGATGTCAGACCAGAGAAGCAAATCTGCAATCTGAAAGTGTAAATTACCTGTGGTTCTGTATCAAACAATGCCAAACTGGTGAATTAAGAGATCACATCCCAGCAACACATGAGAGCATAGAAATTCTGAACTGAAAGGTAATGATTATATTTTTACATGGTTAATTAAGTTTATCCTTTTCATATAGAGGAGATGTTTATAAATTCTAACTGGAGAAAGGTAAATATAGAAATACAAATAGAGAAAATAGTAACTGCACTCTCTAGCAGTCATTTTTGCCACTCGCATTAATTATGGTGTGTCTGCCTCAAAGTAGCTCTGTTATAATGCGGAGTTCATGTACAAGCATTTGGAGTGAGCTGCTTAGGGGGATGCTCTCGTCTGCTCTGGCACATGTAGACTTCTGCTCTGTTCACAACAAGTGCTGATGTTTGCCCAGGAGGCGTGCAGAGGAAGGTTTAGTGGACAGAGAATGCAAATGCATAGGAAAGGTTTGTTTATTACGTGGCAGAATGGTGCAAAGGCCTGAGCTAAGACATGGTAGCAAACAAGGTGCCCTCCTCCTGTTGCTGTCCTGGGGTGCGCATCCTCCACCCTGCGCAGGAGGAGGAGCACAAGAACCTGCAGCTTCCTCCATTGCTGTTCCCAACCTCTGCCATGCGTGCGAGATCAGATTGGGAACAGCTGAAGGGCAATGAGTGAGTGCTGTGTGGTGGTAGTTCAGTGTAAATTGGGAAGGAGAGGTCTCCTTCTGGAGGGACATAAAGTTTTATATCTGGGAGTTAAGACACAGCCATGAATAAAACACCTTTCTGGTCACGGGTACCAAAGGAATATGGGCAGCATGGGGACTGATGGGGTAAAAGAGCAGGGATGATCGGAGGGCACGAGCAGCCTATCTTTCCAAACTTAACTGGGGAGAGAGGCATAAGATGAGAATGTCACTGGAAGATTGGGTGCTCCTTGGCTGTAAATGTCACTTGGTGCAGAAGATGTGAATTTTTAGAATGGACGTGAGAAGGTGGATGGAGACACAGGAAGGAGACATGACTCTTGGCTCCAAGGGAGAAACAGGATCCCGGCCTTGTGGTGGATGCAGAAGGTTATAGTTTGTTTATTTTTATTCTGTTTGGATACAAACTGTGAGAGTTTAGAAAGGAGCCATTAGAGTGAGAAAAGCTGAAGGCAAGCTGGAGAACAGAACTTTATTTCTAAACTAAGTTTGTTGGACTTAAATGAGTATGTGCACCAATTTTAGCTAGTTAGGAGTACAATGTGTAGTATTTAATGAGATTAATAACGGCTAGTTCTTTCCAAAAGATAAAATAGCTGTATCCTAATTGCGCTGGAGCAAATACCAGTATCTTTGATAAGATCAGAGTCAACATCAAGTGCTTTGGTATGATAGTACCATTGCAGAGGACAAATTGTTTGATGAGTGTTCAGGCTGAGGATAAAAACTGATTGGTTAATTGATTTTTCGCAGGTGCTGAAGGGGGGGTTTAATCGCTAGTGGAGCCAGTTAGCATCAGGCACTGCTGTGGGTGCAGGTGCACTAGGGGAGGTGGTTGGGAGCTGGGTCCTCCCTCCTTCCTTCCTTCCCTCTGCCTTCCCTCCTGGCTGGTTTTGCTGTCCTGTGCCTCAGAGGGCTGCTGTGGATTTCTTCCTTAGGTACATGTATGTTCAGTTTGTTTTCTGTCTCCGGGGGACGCTGGGGATTGACGTGTGGCTGGTGACTGCAGTGGGTGCTGTAGCACAATCCGGGTGTCTCCGCATTGTGGTGCTCGTTGTCGGAGTGATTGGGGGTTGAAATTGAAATTGTTGAAATTGTGATTTCCTCTGATACTGTGCTGATGGGAGATCACTTTGGATTGCGTGGGTCTCTCCTTGTTTCATCCAGTGTGGACAGAAGGAAGTGATGAATGGGTCAGATTGGGGCATTTCAGGGGCCTTCTAGTGTTTGTGCTGCTCTCTGCTGGTATTTTATTTTTGTACAATTTTGGCCGTTTAAAATGATAGGTAGGCAGGTCTGAGGTTGACCATGAATATCATTCCAGCAGGTCCAAGTGCTATCGCTCGTGATGCTTCTCCTGTGTTCCATATTTGCCTTTCCAAAATATGCCCAGTGCAGGTAAGAGTGTTCCCTGTGTGATAATGTGGAACTTTCCAGGCTAAAGCATGATCTCATAATGAAAATTGAAAAACCTTTTGGTTGTAGGTATTTTTTGGAGGATCATTTGTTTGATTGGTTTGGGCAGGTTCAGTTCTGGTGATGTATTTGCAGCTGAAATGTTCACCTTGCCCAAATTCTGAAAAGGTTCTTATTCTTTAAATAGTAAACCACTGAATATCGGTTTTCTTTCTAAATACAGGAAAATCTCATTGTAAAAAAGAACTATTTTTCCCTCCGTATAAATATGGGTATAAGAATGAAAATGGAGGTAGCACCTTTTGTGTGTTTCTTTTCTGTATGTGTTAGGGTTCTTAATATTGAAGTTTCCATTTCCTCTCAGTTAAGTGTGTGTGTGAAGAGGTTTTGCATATTTTTTTTTATCCTTTACTATGAGTAGTAGCAGTTCAGGGAATAATAGCAAAACCAGAGCAACACTTATTTCAGGAGGACTTAAGAAGTCATTGGCAACAGTAAAATCTGTATGATGTATTTTGTGATTTGTTAGAATGGGCTCTTCTGTATTTCCATGTTCTAATATGGAATAACTAAAACATCTAGTAATAGAATCAATATTCCTAAGCATACTCTGTAGTTATTCAGGCACCTATTTCTCAGTCTCAATTTGTGCAATTGGCTTCCTTCCATTTTATTTTTTTTTTTCTACGTACATATTGGTATTACTTACATGAAGGTAAGAATCAAAGATCAATTTTTTAGGTTTTTGAAAGCATTGTAATGTCTGATCTTCAGAGCTTGTTTAATCTTGCAAAAAGCAAGCTTGGTTTTAGTTTGATAGGATTTTAGGGGGTTGTTTATTAAATCTATAATACAGAGTTGATTTTTTTGGTTGCAACGGCAATATTGAAGGATTTTGGATGTTTTACTTTTGCACCCAGCATTTAGCAGCCTGGATTAACAATTGTAAGTAAGATAAGGTACATCCATTTAATTTTGCAATTGGAAAACTACCAGAAGTAGTTTTTATTTTTTTCCTCTCTCCATGTCTGTTTCTCTAAGTATGGAGTATCATATCTGAAATTATGGAGAATATAAATGTGGAAATGTTAAATCTTTTGTTAATGGCTTCGAATTAAGCACACATTGTTGCAGATGATTCGGAGGACTTATTTAAAGTAAATATACAATTTCAAGCTCAATTATCATTCATAGTTTAACTAAACATAGTGAGATATTAGGTCTGTGAATTTGATACAGTGTTGCTTCGTAATTACAATGCTTTTTTACAGTAAATTTGATATAGAACAGTTGCAAAAGGAAAGCTGCTGAATAGTGTGACCAACCATTTTATGGGACACATCTGGTGCATTAGTTCAGGATGTGCCTTGCAGAAGAACAGAGCCTTTTGCACAAACCGAGAAGGAAGCTAACTCCACATGTATATGTTTTGTGGACATGCGGAGAGGTTAAACAATTAGGGGTTAATTGTGTAAGCTAATAGGAGGGGTCTTCGTAATGTCATTTTGAAATAGTGAAGGAGGAAATGGAGGAGAATTATTGTTCTAAAATCTCAAATGAATGGTTTTTACACCTGTTGATGTTACATTTAGAACAGCTGTTTCTTTTATTATCAGTAAACAGATGCAGAAAGTAATGGAATGTTTTAAAGCAATATGTTAATCCTGTCTTCCTCTACTGAGCATTCTCACAATATCCTGATTAAATATTAACTGTAATGCTGCTGTCATCTGCAGTTACAGAATTCTTACTGATTTTTTTCGTCGCTTTTGTACCTGAAGTTGCAAATGTTTATCCGAAGTTATTGTAGTCTTTCATCAACCCATCCTATGTCTTTTTGCACATCAGTAATTTTATTGATTATTCAATTGGGTTGAATTAGCCAAAGCAACCCTGACTTTGGTTTTGCTCAAAAGTTATTTCTGCGTTTGTAATTTCAGCCTGAAATGAAACAAACTGTAAGGGGAGAAAAAAAATTGCTCTTGAGCGCCCAGGCTAATGCACATTTTGTACAAACTCTAGCTGAAGTTGCTTGGTATTATAGGTGAAGCTTTGCTCAGGGCCAGCGCTGCCTGCTGGGGTAGTACCAATTGTGTTGTTTAATGCATGGAATTTTTTGTTTTATGTGAAAATAATTTTAATAATTTTTTTTCCTGTATGTCTTACAACAAATATATTGTGCTACAAAGGTTTTGAAATACAGAACAGCTATTGTTCTGACAACCGCTTGGAAAAAAATGCCTCAAAACTTTAGATGCAAAACCACATATACCTAGAAAAAAAAAGCCCAAGTATTTAAAAATATTTAAAAATTAGTGCCTAAACTGACCTCGAGTTTCCTAGAAACCAGGAACTGCCACTCAGATGCCCAAAGGTGATAGGAGTAGTTCTTCAACTGGAAAATATCTGTCCTCATTTTGGAATTATGCTATCTGTAAATGTTCTTTAAAAAAAAAAAAAAAGTGAAATAACGTGTGATTGTGGAGCATTACTAAGTCAGCACTCCAAGAACGGAAGCGCAGAAGATTAATGCTGTATAACTTGTTTGGCAGATTAGTTTTCAGGAAATGTAGAGACCAATGAATATGGCAGCTGCATTATTAAAATACCGTATTTAAGCCCAGGTCAAATTGTTCATTCATGCATGGAGTAACTCAGCATTAATTGAATCATTGCATTTTTTTAGATATTTTAGATCACTGATGTTTTTTGCTTTGGTACCTAAAATGCCTGTTTCAATTAAAAAAAAAAATTCACAAGGAACAAGCATTTTGACGGAAGAATACTGTATGAAGCATTTATATAAGAGCGTTCACTTGTCAGGTCGTTGGAGTAATAACATTGCATTGGTACAGCTAAGGTTCTACCTTATTTCTAATGTCAGAATAGCCTATTGTTGTAGTATATTTAAAGATGCTTGGTCAAGTAAAACTACTAAAGTTGATATAAATGACAAAGAGGTAATGTCTTTCCTTGTTGTTAGCTTGACACTGTTTATGTTAGATAAATGAGTGTTCCTGATGAAAGGTAAGAGAATTTACTTTCTTAATTTAAAAAAAGGGGGAGGGAGGAGGAAGCCCCTTGTGTTTAAGTAGTCTTAGGACAGTCCTGTCATCTCACTTCGAGACGATGGAAAGGAAAATTATTTTGGACATAATTTGAGTTTATTTCATATGAAGTAGTTGCTGAAAGATAAATGGTTTCAGCTGTGAGGAGCAGATCTAGATATGATTCTTGTCAAACTTGGCCAAAACTGATTTGTAATAAATGGATTGTTTCAAAGCAATGTGCTGTTGGATTTATGTTCTTCACTTAAAGCAGGCAGAGTTTGACTATTATTTAGTCAGTACATATTCCTGGTGTTCCCTGACAGCTTAGGTTTGTATAATTTAGAACAAAAACCTGTTAATAGTTATGAAGATGTGTGAAACTATGTACATGTAGTTCTAGAAAAATGTTCCCTCATCAGAGGAATTCATAGCAACCTTCATCACAGAACATTTGCTTAATTGTTGTCCTCAAAGCTTCACATTCACCTTCAAAATCCTCTGTTCCAGAACTGCTTGCTTGAGATCCCATTGCCATTTTAGGAGAGCCATAATTTCTATGCTTTATTTACACGAACCTTTGAGAGACTGAAAATGCTGCCAACTCCGTTAGGAAGTGTGGAGTTCGAACTTCAGTTTTGGTCTGTATATAGTGAGTAAGTAAATGTGATGATACATCAACAATACTGCAAAAAAAAAAAGGATACTGGCCTTTTAGAATTGTAGTATTTTGCACTATTAGTGAGCTTTACTATAGAATGTGAAAACACTTTATAGTTCACCAACCATGTGTAGATTAGGAAAGTGAAGAAGCAGCTCAGTCAACCTGAGCTGGACGCTGAGATTACAGGGGGAGAAAAAATTCCCCAACTCTGCAACTTGGTTCCCACTGTTGCATTTTTACTATCGTGAGCATGAACCTAATGGTTAATGGGTGGATGCACTTAATTCTTGCCTAATTCTGAATCTATGGAGTCCTCAGGACTGTGATTTCTGATGCTGTACTGCTTTCAGTCACCGGAAGTTATGCAGGTTTTTATTATTGTGTGCCATTTCTTCTGCATTTATTTGGGTACTGTATGGCAAGAAGGTGTTGTGTTGAATTCTTAAATCATGTAAAGTAATGAGGGTTTCAAGCACCACTAGTTTGTTTTTTTTTTCTTTAAAACAAACCAACGAACACCACCAAAAAAACAACACCTGTGTGGATGCAGAATTAATAAGACTAAAAGCAAGTCCAGCTAAGGAAAGACTGATAAAGTATATTGCTATAATAACTGTCTTACCAGTTTTCTTCTGGTTGTCAGTTTAAGTAACTGTAGCTCAAAAATCTGGAGCAAGTATTTTGGCGTAGCACAATTTGTTATAAGGAAGATTTAATAGCTTGTTGTGTCCTATTTCTATAAACAGAAGTCATTTAGAGTTCAGCAGATATATTTAGAATCAGCATTTGTGCTGGTAGTTACAAGCTGAATAAGATAATCTTTGAAAAGCTGAATATACAGAAGGGAATAGACATGTTCAGATTTACCTCTCAACTAATTATCTTTCAAGACACTTTGGCATATTCACTAAAACTAACCTACAAAATTGGAAAACACATTTATTATTTTATTTGCAAACCTTTTAAATAGTTGAAGTGCTGTGTGCAAACTTTAATAGTTTGATGAGAGTTTTATGATTATTGCTGTACTAGGTCTGACCTTGCATACTTCACTGTGGCAAAATTCCATGATCCTCGTAGAAGATGATTTTTCTGTCTCAAAGACTGTGTGTAAGACCCAATAAAATGGAAAGACACAAGTTCTGGAGAGATCTTCTCTACTTTGAGCTGTTTAGGGTCAAAATATTAACAGGAGTTTATATTTTATAACTTGTAATCTAACTTGTGATTTTATTTTTTTTTTTTACTTCAAGGTCTGCATAATATCTGAAAAATGTATGCAAAGTCTGTTAAAAGATAAAGTTTTATAGCAAATAGTAAATTAAAACCATAGTGACCTTTTGGTCTTGCTGGTCGTGTGCATAAAGACATTGATCTGTTGGTCTGTACTAATCGCAGTAACAGGGCAGGGACAGCAGGCAGGAGCAATTTGCTTGTATATCTGTTCTTCTACTGTGCTTTTTATTGAGTAAAGTGTGAAATGAAAATATTTGTAATAAAACCTTGATGCAATTTTTGCATATTTGGTTTTGGAAAATATAGGGGTTCTTTTCCTATGAAAAGAAGGTTTATTTAGTGGTGCAAATAGATAGCAGTGCCCTGATTTTAGTTGATATTTCTGCACCTACTGGTAGCTCTGGCAATGTTGGTGTGAAGTCTGGTAATTTTTGCTATATCATTTCTGGTATAGATTTTGCCAAACAGGAGTTTGAAAGCATTGACTTGAAAGTATATTATATGTTGTGCTTTTTCCTCCTGTATTTTAACACGTTAGCAACTGTTTTCCTTCCTCCTAGATCAAGTGTCCGTGCTTTCAGCATCGAAAAAAAGTCATCTGATCGTATGATCACCTCATCACCTTACTAAAGTAGTATCTTGCAAGGATTGTTTAGCAAATAACCAAAACCTCCGTTTTATATTGTTGTATCTAAACAGGATGTTTTTCAGTCT
The DNA here is from genome assembly GCA_013399365.1 of Pampusana beccarii. Classification (NCBI taxonomy): domain Eukaryota; kingdom Metazoa; phylum Chordata; class Aves; order Columbiformes; family Columbidae; genus Pampusana; species Pampusana beccarii. The sequence goes on along the minus strand of VWYH01007424.1, from coordinate 415,436 downwards.
TTACCATGTTTGAATTTTGATTATTTTGGTGAACATCAGAGAAGTTTTCATACAAGTGTATTTTTTTTTTTTAATGTCATTACTGAAGAGAGAAAACATGAGTACGTTTTGTTGGGTTACTTACAGAGATTATAAAGTGATACTTTACAGTGTTTGTTGCTATTCATGAAATTGTCAGAAACATGGAGTTATATGCACAAACGAGAGTCATATTATGCCCGTTTTTCCCCTCATTAAAGTGGTGTATTGAGAAGAGGACTGGCCACGTCGCTGGCTGTTGGCAAATCTGGGAACAGAACCTATCACCCTGATACTGTTTCCCCGCTATAACTACACTGGAAGTCTCCTTATTGGGGAAAATGATATGCGGGTACCAAATGATATATATGATGTGCAACACAAAAGATTTCCTGTTTTCGGTTTATATGACATGACCTGAGGGCTAACTGGAGAAAACATCACTGAGAAAGTGCTACAGCTACAAGTGCTCCTATTGATACGTTATTTTTCTAAGATTTTGCTGAGTAAAGCTATTTCCATACATAAGTGTTTTGGCCATCTGCAACTGCTTGTCAGTGAGCCTGGTTTGAGAACACTGGCCGTAATTGTAACCTCAGGAATGTGTGACCAGCTCGCGGCCAGCTGTGCATGCCCTGACTTTTCCCAGGTGTTAAGATACATGGCCACTTTTGTTCACTTTAACCAATGGGGCAAAATACAGTCCTTGTTTTTCCCCACCTTGTATTAAACCTAAAAACTGCTGTTCTTTATTAATACATCATAGCAAACAACTAGATGAAGTTGTCCGTCTTGTTTAATTGTGCATACGTGACACAGTGCCAAGCATCTATATGATAGTGTGTATTTAGAGAAATACAAAGAGTCCTCAGTGTGTCGTGATCTTGTTACAAATTAACAGTGCTGACCCTGCAAATCACATGAATGCTCTTGTTTGTTTGTTTGTTTGAAAAGCTTTTACTTATATGTTAATAGCATAGATATTTCTACAGTTTAAGCCTCTTCAGCTAGAGTGAGTTTGGCTACATTTTCTAATAGTTTTTATTTTATTGATCCGTTTCATGATCAAAGAAACACTTACTAGCTGTCTTCTGCATGCAAGCATAGTTGGAACTCCTAAATCCAACCTGGACTTCTCTGCGTAGGGGGTTTTGTATGTTGTCTTTACCTGTGTAGCATTTTGTGTTCAAGGTGAGACATTATAGCTTGAAAGCAATACATGTGAGTGCAGATCTTCTCCTTTGAGGTTTTGAAGGGGGAGAGCACTTCTGGTGATCACAAGGACAAAATTTCCTCCATGGCCTGTGACACTCTGTTTAGTCAAGTACGAAGAGAAAGCATGAGATTAATTTATGGATGTGATAATCTGCCCAGTGCGATTGTTATAAAGGAGTAAATCCATTTCTCAAGTCACTGCAGGTGGCTCTTCTTTGCCAACAGTAGTGGGTATGGACAAGAAATGGGTTTGTAACTTACACCGATTCTTCATATGATCAAAAAGATGCACATTATCCCTAAAAGTTACCTACCTATTTGGATTAGTTTCCATGGGATGAACTCGGAGCTTCAAGCAGATCTGTGTCTTCTGTAACAAGTTCTAAGTTCATGAAGTATGAATTTCTGCCTTCTGTGACCTTTCAGAGACCTTTTACTGTGGTTTCGGTCATCTTTGAACATAGTAAGGATACACAAGTTCTAAACGAGTGCTGGGGTTTTCCTAAATGTTCAGAAGTCAATGAGGGATGAGCACACATGAAAACTTTGTTTGTGGAGTCGGAAAAGCTCGTTTAATCTTGAAAGTCAGTGAAGAATTAGGCTCTTGAACACCTGCTGATCCCTTGAAAAATGTACCGACTTGTTTGGGGTGGAGGAGAGGATGACGCCAATCCAGCGCTGAGACCTGCTTAAACATAGACTTGTAGCAAGATAAGTTCTTCCGCATGGCTGCAATGATAGGGAGCGCTCTTGCATGATGGTCTTCTATAAAAGACTGAACGATGTGCTTTTTCAAGGGTGTTTTTGTAGTTAAGTACTGCTCTGTGAATCCTCTTTGAAAAACAGGGACCATCCGCTCTTCACCGGGGCACATGGCAAAGCTGATAAGAGCTAGGATGAAACCGCATAGTACAAATCACTGCTAAGTGATTTGTGCCTCTGACTGACGTCTCTGGTGAAGGCTCCCAGATACGGACCAGCCCTGTGAGATTCCTGTAACCGCTGGTCTTTGGTATTTCCTGTGAAACTTAGACCTAATGTTCAAAATCTGCATCAGCGCTGAACTGTTCTGTCCTTTGTTTTCTCTTCGTCAAGGTGGCTTTTCTCATTAGCATAAATCACAAAGCTCCTGTAGCAGTAGCGTTGTCTGTATGATATACAACATCTCCGCTGGGGCCAGGGAATATTTACAACCCAAAATGCTCTGCTTTCCTTGGTTTGGAGAAGCCTTTCATTGTTTCTTCTTTCACAGTTCTGGCTATAAGGGTCTTTAAGAGAAAATCGTATAGAATACCATGATACTTCTATAATTATGCTCATCTGATGTGAACAAAATAAATTAGCCAAAGGCAAACTAAATGCACCCCTGTGGTCATTCAGAAGTTTAAAAACATTGAAATAAATGTATCTGCAGTGCATTACATTAGAATATAGTAAAGAAGTGAAATGGCTCTAAATTTTATGTAACCTAGTTGAAGCGAGAACTTCTATGGGGTATGGATACATAATGTAATCAACTTCAAAGAGTATTTGGCAGTCTCTGGGAATTTGCTCCAAATGCTTTTGGTTCAATAGGAATGAAAAGCTCTATGCTCCATTATAGCTTCACTTGATATTTTATTTGGAGGAAGGACGCTTGGAATAGTTTACTCTTTTTTTTTTTTTTTTTTTCCCCCTAATTGCTTAGAGTCAACAGCGGGGAAAAAAGATGAGCTGCACGCTTATATTTCTTCCTACCTGCTCATCTTTGTTACTTTCATTGTTGCCTTTAACTTTCAGTCTTTCTTAAGCAAAAAAAAGTTAAAATGCACACACATAGATCTACTAACATAAGATATATTAATAATGTAATTGGTGACGTTGACTTCATATATGGAAGAAACTGATTTGTACACAGGCTTTAGTTTCCTGTCCTTTCTCAGAGGAGGGAATAGGTATTTCTGATGCCATCTTCCTGTCTGTGTATCTTTATAGTCTCTATTTATTGTCATACCTCCTAAGATGGTCTTGAAAGCTTTCTTTATAAGCACTTAGGACTCACTGGAGTAGGAAACATTTTCTTCTTGTACAGCTTTTGAAAAATCACCAAGAATTTCTCTGATGCAGTGCAGCTTTCAATCATGTTTCCTTCTGCCGCATCTTCATCAGATATTGCAGACTAAGAAGTATTAATCTACTTAGTTGTTGAGTGGAAACCATAGGGAACAACTAGAAGTTGAGTCTTATTTCCCCCCGCCGCTTCGCTTCCTGTAGCAGCATAGGAAACCAGTTGAGCAGAGCTGTTAGCCTTGCTCCTGAGGCCTAATATAAATTAAAGGTCCTGAGCACTAGGGGTTGTTAAAATTCTCATAGGGCTCTTTATAAGATGTTAACCCCCATGGTCTGGCCAGGCTCCAAACAGGGTAATTACATTCTTCCTACCTAAATTCCCCCTGCAATTGCAATTCGATGTGCTGGTATTCCTCACTTCCCCTCCTCTGCCGTGCCCCGTGGAACAGTTGTCGCATTTCATCCCAGAGGTACTTGCTTTCAGTGACTTGATGGAGTGATCTGTGTGGAGTCTATAAAGAGCCGTTTGGATGAAATGTGATTTATGATGCTTAGTTTTTTGGTTTTTGTTTGTTTGTGGGGTTATTTTTGTTTGTTTGTTTTTTTGGGTTTTTTTGTGGTTTTTTTTTTTTTTAATTATCTGCTGTTTAAAATGGACTAGGTTAATGTGAGCCCTGAATGCATGTGAACTGTGTGCCACAGACTGGGAATGAGATGGTATTGACAACTGTTCTCCTTCCTTGTTGAACTTCTTCTCAGCAGTTTTTAGGTTGGAGAAGTAACAGACCGAACCAAAAATATAGGAACGCTTTTCTAAAGGGTTCATTACAAAATAGGAATAAGATGAACTATGTAGTATGGCTTTTTTTTTTTTTTTGGCCTCAATTGAAGTACATATTGAAGTATATATATGTATATACACACATATACATAAAGCTCCTTCTGCTTAGAGATTCTGTTGTAACCTTAAGAGCAGCATCTAAACACTCGCATTCTAGAAGTTACACTTTTTCTACCATTTCTTATACTATAAATGCCTTTTATTATAAAACAACTACAATTTCTATTAAAGATATTGCATAGTAATTGAAAGCAGACTAATTATATATAAATTTAGATGTTGTCTATAAGCAGACAGACACGGAGTTAGCACTCAGTGCTTAACAAGACAGTAAGGGTATATCTGTATGGGCCCAATATACAGACACTTCAAATACAGTGTTGTCTAAACACGGGATGTGCCTACCATGTATCTGCAATGCAAATAGGATACAGTGATGTGGGGGGGACATCTTTGTATTTAGTTTATTGTTACTTTGTTCACTCAAGGAGTGACTCTTACTAAACCTAACTGTGCTACATAGGAAATCTTTGTACAGACGCTAACCTGAATGAACTCAACTTTTATTTCATGAGATGAGTTTGTTTGGTCTGTTGTGTGTGACAGACCATTGCATTTTGCTTGCTCTTAGTGTCAAGCCAAAATATGCGTTTAGGCCACGTATTTATCTCCTAGAACATGAGCACATGGGCTACAGGTAGAAACAAAAGATCACTGTTCACCTGTGCCAGAGTGTCCTTGCTGATTTAGTGTGATCTCTCAGGTGAGCTACTCACTGTGCTGCAGGGAAAGTTGAAGATTTTGCAGGTGACTTGTCTGGTAGCGTAAGAAATTTATTTCCAGTCCCAGATGGCAAAAATCAACATGCGATCCAATGCAAGGGAGTATGATGCACCACCTGAGCTCCTGATGAGATTCTCAGTGTTAGTTCTGAGTCAGTGTGGATCTCGGAGTGTCTGGAGCCTTGCATCAGCCAGTCACTCTCTGGTGATTCTGAGGAGGGTTAAAAAGGCAAAACCAACCAATCAACAAGCAGAAAAAGCCCTCCTCTTTATATAAAAATAAACCAAAATCTTTTCACTATGATACAGTAAGTTTGAAAGCCTGAAGCATGAACTGTCCTTGCAAGGTCTTTAATTGTGTTTCAGTGAAAAACTATGCTATTATGAATGTGAGATCTTTCTTTTTGACCTGTGAGGAAAGCTGAAATAAATTTACTTAAATATCTGACACCAAATTTAGCTCAATGTGCTCTACTGCTTGTTACTTAGAAAGGAGCTTATATTAACTGCATAGGCATGTGTTAATATGAGTTATACCTGTACAGTCCCCCTCAGTGTGGCTTTAATAGATTTTTAGCTTGGAATTGGAAATTTAGTTCTGTTGGCTATATTCAGACATATTCTTACTTTAAAATGATTTGCCATTTAAAATGGGAATAAGCCATTTGTATGCTTTTGGTACTGTAACCTTTAAAAATGTGCTTTTTTTATATGCAATATAGAATAGTAAATATTTGCATAAAATACGGCTCTGCTATGAAGCATTTATCTTATGATCAGTTATAGTGAACATTAGCAATGCAGTTTAAAAATACGTTTTGCTTGTAATTCTGTTACAGAAGGAAATGTGTTATTTTTAATTTTTAATTAGTTTATGTCTAAGTAAATATCAACAGCTTTAGTAAACTGGTGGTCTCCTAACAAGCACTAGAACAGTGTACTCTCTCTTGCCATCAACTGTCACGTGCACTCATGTCTTCTAAGCATCCTAAAGTGTATATTATTTTGTTTGAAATTTGGCAAATCAGCATCCTTGTACATTTTCTACTAGCTTCTCTTTCCAAGATGAGACACAAACTCCTCAAAACTTTCATGCAGAAAAAAAACCCTATGCATTTTTAATACTATAGGAACCATTTCTTTTTTTGAATAATATTTTAGCTGAAGGCAATTTGATGGAATAAGGCAGCTAAGGATTTATTTAAATGGAAGATGATTCATAGCCATGATTTTGTGCATCTATGATCTTTCTAGCTTTTCTTGTTTTATATCCTTTTTCTTTACCTGACACTGTGGTGGTCTGTTTTCCATTAATGTGAGTATCAAAATTAGTTTTCCAGAAATTTATCTCGAAGAACAATGTACTAAATTTATCTATATTTTTGATTAATCTTAATTCTTATTTTCTCTTCTTTCAGCAAATAGTCTCTGGTGTTTGTGCTCCCTCCACCCCAACTATCAGACTTTATTCTTTATTCCCTCCTTTGTTGTTTTTTTTGCTGCTGCTGCTTCTTTTATCCTTTCTCTTCAAGAGAAGGGAGCAGCGTGCTCTTTTCTTCTACTCATGCATGGCTTTCTCACTCTCTCTTGCTCTTTCTGTTTTGTTACTGAAAACTGTATGGTTTTGTTTGGTTGTTTTTTAACTCTCCATCTACAGCTTCTTTTCCCCCTAGCACTCGCTGCTCTCCTGAATAACTTTAATTAAAAATGCCTTTTTTGTTGAACTACAAATTCAATTTTATAGCACTCTGAAGCTTTCCTGTCTAAGGCTGAAAGAAAAAGGGTATTTTCTGCTCCACATAGTTTCCTACATTTTTTTTTTTCTCATTGCTACCATTTTTCTCCCTTTTCAACCTGTCTCTTTAGCCCTTCAAACTCAGAATTTCCCTTCTGTGGTTTCATGTAATTAAAGACACAGTCTGATACTTTAATATTCTAAAATATGTACGAAATCTGGTTAATTGGATTTGTATTAAGCTTTTTGGGGAAAAATAGTTTTCAGTACTAGTGTCCTACTCAATGTGGGAAAAATACTTCAGAAATTTCAAAAAAGGTATTAAAGCAATTTTTCTCGGAGCCCGAACTTCCTCATATTTAGGAGATTGTGTCATCTACACAAGTCTTGCCATTCACTAGAGTGAAACTGTAGCTGTATCTGTACATACCCCAAAAATTCATCATCATTATGGGATTCTGTCTTTAATGACTACTCTAAATTCCTTTTTTTTTTTTTTAATAACTATTTTGTTAACTTGGTTGTGGAGGCAGGTGGATATTTACACAAAAATTCGTTGTGCTCTTGGGGAAACCAGCCATACCAGGAATACTCACTTTAACTGAAATTGAGATAAATGATTTGAGGGTGACTTACGTTTTGAAACAGTTAATGCTCTTTTAGGAGGAGATGAGGGGTAGATAAATGGTGAACAACTGGGAAGCTGGCTCTGGAGCACGTGCTCCTGAATTTGGACACCGACTAATCTGTTTTGGCCGTTGCTGGCAGTGCAAATAACAGCATGATGCAAAACCTTCCTGTTTTCTGCCCGCTCTCCGGGTTTCACGTCCCCCGCAGGGCAAGCAGCAGCCGCGGGCCGAGCCCTGGGCGGCAAGGCCAGGAGCAGCAGCTTGGCCGGGGCTTTTCTTCTTGCGTGGCCAAGTCTGCAGCCTCTCTCTCCCCCTGCAGCTCTTCTGCTGGTTGGTGCATGAGTTTAAATTTGTTTTTTTCCTCTTTTGCCAACCTGGAGTCAATCTTTGACATCCAGTGCTGGTGAAGGGGGGTCAGGTGCAGCCGTATGGCTTGTCTGTGCCCAGGAGCAAAACGAGACAACTGTAACTGGTTTATCTTGTGCAATCTTCCCTCTTGCCTTGGCAGAGTTCCTGAGCTGATAAAGTCACCCAAAGAGAATTGCTAATACAGAGACGTTGCCATTCAGGGTTATCTCATGCTGTTTTTCTATTAACTTTCTGTGCTATGTAGCACTGTTAGGTTTGGTTTTATTTTCCTTCCTTTAATCACTTATAAAGGTGGTAAGGTGTATACATGACTTTCTCAGAATGTTCTCATATTTAAAGTACTTTTGTTAGTTTCCTTAGAAACCCAATCCTTTGCCTTGTCTTGAAGTCAAGTCACACTCTTCAGAACTCATCACAAACCTAATGATATCAAGTAAAGTTTGCCTGCTGTTTCATCATCTTGTTCAAAAGTTGTTCTTGCATTTTATATCCTTAACTGATGACCCAATGATCTAAATTTAGTCCTTATTTTTTTGATTTTTAAAGCATCAGGGAAATGGAATTTATCCTCTATTTGCTCTTCTCTGATACCTCAATTGTCCATTTTACCTTGGCTTATGTTGTAGATGTGTGGGTAATCCCTGTCTTACTGAAGTATTCCCTGTATGATCTCTGTTTCGGTCCTGAAACACAACAGCAGTTGGTTGCTGAAATGTGGATCTAAAGAATAATAGATCAACTTGTTCCTTGCATATACTTGGACTTCCAGTTTACGTGCAGCTTCAAGACTGTGGAAAGTTTGTGTGACTAGTGAAGAGTGTGTTGTGATGCTCTTGGGTGTCAAAGGCTGAAGGTGTAGTTTGAAATAAGTAAGAAATACGCAGAGAACCTATATATCAATGTACAGCAATGCACATTTCATTCTGGAAAGATGATACTTCGTGTGTTAGTATGTGTGCTAATGTAAGTTTCTGTGCGAGTCCTGCAGATGTAGCATTTTATTATTTCAAACAGTGCTGCCACCACCTGCACTGTGGGTGCCCTCTTTGCCTTTGTATCTGAAGAACTAAAGTAGCTTCAACCACATCATCTTCTCCAACCCACTCTTGCAGTATTTTGTGTTTGCTGCTGGACACAATATTATGGGCTGCCTTGCCCTCAGGACTGATCATCTCCTTAGTGTTCCCGTTCTTGTCTTCTTGGGCTGTTCGAGTACCAAATCCCTTTTTAGCACTTTTGTGTTTCTTGGGTCCATCCTGTAGGGCATCTCAAGGAAATATTCTCTGAGCAGGTTCTCATCTTCCTTTCAGCCTAGGGGGTTTTTTTTGTTTGTGTGGTGTATGTTTGTTTTTCCTTCTTTCTGGATGGTTTGAGAGCACATTCCTGTGCTTTCAACAACTGCCAGCTGGGAAGCCACAGCTCCATCAGACGCTGGGAACTTCCAAGGAGCTTCACGTGTCCATTGTATCATTGGACCAATACTGAGAAACCCCCTACCCAATACTGCAAATTTAAAATGAATATAGCCTTCTGTATGGCTATTGCTTCAGCTGGAAGAGATGATATGGAAAGGATCTTGTGGAAAATCTCTCGTACTTTGTGTTACAAGAAGATTTAGGTATGTTCTGAAATTTCTGTGAAAGGTAGTTTCAGACTTTTAGTGTAACCAAATTATTCATTTTCTGTTTTTCCTCTCAAAGCCCATGTTTTTTCCTGAACCATGCTAAATTTCACATTCCCTATGTGAAAAGTGGTCTGTGGTTCAATGCAGAGAAAAATGAATAGTTTTCATTATTTCCTAGACCTTTTTCATACCCTCTCTTTTTGTGGCTGCTCCAAAAAAGTAATAGGTTTTATCAATCCTGCCTTGATAAAGGCAGCCTTCATCTGTTTCAGACTCTTCTAACTATATTAAGACTAGCTATCAAATAACAAGGAACATGTTAAAGCCCCTTTCCTCTGAGGTTCAGACACTCCCTGCTGCTTCCCTAGGAACTACAGCAATTCCTTGGGGTTTGGTGGGGTTTTTTTTACTTTTTTTTTTTTTTTTTCCTCCAGGTATTGCTGTTAAGAGTTCGATTCATGCGTTGGTTTCCTTTACCTGTCGATGCAGAGTTGTGGAAAGGATTGGTAGTCTCCTCTCTTACCTCTCCAAATAAGGGCACTTTTCTGTCTTGAAGCTCAATGTAGAATACCTTTCAGTCACATAAATGAGAATCTGTCTGAGCAATTGCTTGGGGAATAAATTGCATTATTTATACCTCCAAAATTGCAATGATCCTCATTCTGTCACCCCAATCCCAATTAGCTGGAGCAATATGGATTCAAAACTGAAGTCTAGGTAATTAAAAAAAAAACATACATGCAAAAAAACCCCAACAACCAACCTGCTGAAATGCAGTTAAGGTGAACAAAGTACAGTCAAACCTAGAAGAATGCTTATTCAAAGAAAATCTGACTGCAAATATGCAGCTTAGACGGAATGTGTGAGCAGAACACATTTTGAAGATCTGTTCCTCTGTGAGTATAATATTTGATCTCATTCTTTAAGAAGAAGAAACTAGCAAATTAAGGGGAAATATCTTTTCTGTAGCTGGTAAATGGTGACTGGAATTAATCAGTCTTGATGTGGTGACATTCGTATGTTTTCCTTATGGTCCTATTTGCTCCTCAGATAACCTCCTATATTTTTTTAGTTTTAGCAGTGATGTTAGTGTCTTGGACAAAGATCAGTAAAGGAACTATAATAGTTTTAAGTTTTCCCAGTAGTTCCTTACATCATATTATGGCTCCAGAATAACTAAATATTGTCATCATGTTTGGTTTGTGCTTTTGATTTCCATTCCCATGTTGTGTAACTCCTTCAAAATCATTCAAGCCTGATTCAAACTCCTCAAACAACTGTAATAGTAAACATGGGAAGTGGAACTGATCAGTGTTTGGATAAATAAAAATGCTGTTTGCCTCCGTGCCTGTACTTGGAAGGATGTTTGTGTAAGTTACCAAAGCTGAGCAGTAAGATCAGTAGCAAATGATGCTCTTCAGCAATGTAGTTTGTGTTGCAAAAGGGCATCTAAGAGAAGGTTGTTGGAGTGCGTTTGGCATAGGTGGGCAGACAGATGACTTCAAAGATCTTCAAGGAAATGTTGAATGAAGGCATGTAGGGATTTTTTTAAGTCATGGAAGGTTGGACAGATGCAGGAAGGCAGAATGGCAACTGCATTTGGGTTTCCCTGTCAGGTAGAAAGTAAAGATTTAACCTTGGTTGTAAGAGGGCATTGAAGCAGTCATAAAGGAAAGCGAGGCTGGCATGAATGTATTGAATCAGTTGTAGAGTCAAGGTAATGATGAATAATGACTGAATACATTTGTAAACAGGTGCAAAACATTTTTTTCCCTGCCTGGAGAGCTGCCATGGTTATGTGATAGCTTAATATTTCAGCTAGAACTACAGCTGGAAAGGCAATGATATTGAATGATTTTCATTATCCATTCTGTGCTGCTGAAGTCAACATAGCTGTGTAAAATAATACTAAAATAAACTCATCAAATAGGCTTTACAAAATGCTTTATAAAAAGGGATTTTTTTTTTTATTTTTTCTTTTGTAAATGAGTGTACATTTGCGGAAACCGTTGGAAGGAGCTCTGGGCTGCTGACTGAGTTTTCATGTAATTTTTTTAAACCTGTATCACTTAAAGTCGTGATCTACAGCTATAAAAGGCCTTACCCCTAAACTTGTCGCTCTGATGTGACAAGTGGCCTTTGAAAATGGGCAACTTGCTGGGACAGGCTGATACCAGCTCCTGAGTGTTTTCCAGTATTACTGTTATGCCATTCGGACTCTTGTAGGTGTTCCATGAACTTGCAGCAGAACTGCAATCTCTAATCTAGGAAAATTAGTGACAGTTGTTAGGCTAATGCTAATTAGAAAATAGTAATTTGTTTTCAAACTGCATTTTTTGGCTTCAATGTGTTCATGCTACAGGTGCCTGGAAACCTCATGGATTTTGGTGAGATTGTAATGTTGACTTAGGTTTTTGCTAATACTGCCTTATATATTCAGAGCATCTATTTTTATGCATCTAACCTCTCTGTGTCTTATAAAAGCCTGCACAGCAAAGATTGTAATATTCCTGAGGCAAAGCATCACTAGCTAACTGAGGATTATTATTTTTAATTAAGTATAGCGTGCTGTCATGCCAGTTCACCTTCTGGAAAAGAACTTTTGAAAGCAAATATTGTATTTCCATTATTGGTATATCCTCACTGTAATGCTTAAGATATTCTAAGTTTCTCATTCAGTTCTGTGGTAGGGAATTTCTTTTTTCTCAAAGGCAACCAATGCTGTAGGATCCTTCTGCTATAGCCATGTATAGATTCAGTAGGAAACATAAGTTAGTCCAGGAGTATAGAGCTAGTCAAAGCTGGCAAATCTTCGGTATGCTGTAGAGTGCACGTTAAAAGTTGGAAAACTTTTTTCATTTTTATTTCTTTAGAGTTTTCATCATTTTGCAGTATTACGAAGTTATTTTGCGTATCTTATGGTATTACAGATATGTTCCTGAGCTACTTGAGTCCTGGGCTGTATTGTACAACTCTGAAATTTTCACTTGTGTGCACATATCTGCTGTCGTACCAGCTTTAAGAGCTCTGTGCACTTCTGGATGGCTTTTTTTTAGTACCCCTATTTTAATGCCTACTGGAAGGATGATTGTTGCCTGTCCCTCACTGTTTTGAAGATAAGGAAGTTTACAAGTGGTTGGGTTTTGCTGATGCTGCTTCATGATTCTCAAATCTGTTCAAAGAAACTTTTCTCAGCATTCCTTTATATTGCTTCTTTGTTTTACTGTGTACCAACAGGAATGGGAATATATTGGGATGTAGTTAATTAGGATAAAATCTTCTGTACACACAAGTACTTTCTTTAGCTTTAGGAGTGTTTACTGACTTGCCTGTTGCAGGGCAAGAGGAGATACAGTTGTTTTGGAAAAGCTCTGGGGTGTATCACCAGAAACTGCAGGAGGGTGAGAGACTGTTTGTCACCCCCCGGTGTGTCACAGTCACCTAAAAAGATCAAGTCTGGGGCACGTATTAGCTTTTAACTTAACCTTTCAGCATCCTATGGTTGTGATAGTTTCAAACGTTTATGTGATTTAATCTTGAAGGTAGACTTTTGCATGGTTTTGTTTTAAAAACTAGCTGGGAATCAAAGTGTGAATTAGCGTGATGAAATGGATGCTGCTTCTGATTTCTTAACGCTACTGGCGAGGTTAAGAACAGCTACCACAGCCAGCGGTATGTTTTCAGACTTGAGCATTTCGTGCAGAGTATCCCCATAAGAGGAACAGAAAATCTTCAATAAGACTATTTCAGTGACTGTTGTTGCTAGAGGATTGTCATAATTTCATTGTGAAGTCTTCTGTTGGAAAGAGAAGCCCTCTTACATTTCCCTTTTTCATTAAGGTTATTTTCATTAGTGCCATCTTGTGATGACGATACGTATTTGTATGTACATGACACGTTTAGAAAGGATAGACTTTCTAAAAACTAATTTACAAATATTCTATATATGAATCAAAATCTAGGTATCTAGTGGTTTAGTCTTCAGCGGGGAAATTATTAGGTTAGTTGCTGGTGAAGAGAATAATGCTGTTGAATCATCTGTGAATTATTTGAAATTACATCTGTTTCTTCGTACAGTACTTGTGTGGCTCTACTATCACTGGTACAGATAACAAAGTCTGCTTTTGGCAACTGGTGGTAGTCTGGAGTTTTTGAACAGTGGCACAGAAGATAACAAGGTGTCCCTTTGGTCAGAGTGCTTGTGTAACCCAGTCTGTGGCAATGGAAATTCATGCTGATATGTTATGAAAAATACATCCTTGAAATATGCAACTAATTATGATTAAGGAGTAGTCATTCTACTATGTGATATACAGGTGCAGTGCAAATGTGAGTTGTGAGTGACAAATATACATTACCATAATTTTCTTACAGGATTTTCTGATTTTTTTTGTGTGTAGTCCTATTCAGGGTAGTGGGTACGTGAGTTCATTATTCTTCCATTTTTAGGGCAAGCCCTGCACTGATGAGTGAGGCTGTGCATTAGCTGAGAAAAATCTGTAGTTCTTGAGGGCTGTTTGGTTGGCAATCTTGCAATATGGCCACTTAGTGCATTGAACAATGCAGCAGTAAAATAGACAGAATTTTGAACGCTAAGAATAGTTTAATAGCAATTATAGCCTGCTCTAGGTTGAACTCCGAAGGAGGAACAAGACTGTGGAATAATGCCGAAGTTGAAGTTTCGTGCTAAAGCCACTTCCCCACCCAGAGGTTATGTGCAGTCAGACTTGCCTTTAATCCCAAATATGTGAAATATAAAAAAGCATTAAAAATATCCAACAAGAAATTTCAACTTTGAACAGCCAAATTCCACTATCTTACTGACAGCACAAGTGGGTGAAACTTCATTTTTTATTAACAAGTGTACCCAAAGTCAAAGGAAAGCTGAGTAAGAACAGATATACAAAGAACTCAAACCAGGAATCTCTAAACTCCTGGTTTCTGAATAGCAGGTCAAATAAATGTTTGTGTGTTTCTATCCGCTTGCCCATGTATCTTTCTGGGTATTCCCAACTAAATTCCTGGGAAGAAATACATTTATTCGTAGTAATCTCTAGTGCACTAAGGCAAGCCACCATAATGGCAATATTCTTTTACATTCTTTCCACATATATAGAATAAAGATTACCTGCGTGTCTTTGCACAACTTGAAATCTGGAATTAAAGACTTTCCTCTTATGAAATAGCCATCATGAAATTCAAATTCCACTCAGTGATTTTGTCATTGAGGTAGTTTTATTCATTGTTTTACTGTTTGCTTAAATTCAACCATCTGGACAGACCGAAGAAAGAATCCTTCTGTGACTTGTTCTGTATAATAATGCCAATAACTCTTTGAGTTATTCATGCTGGCTGAGTATTATTGGAAAAGGTCAAATATTTAAAAATTATATATGTATTATTATTTTTTTGAATCGTTAAGAACATTATTAAACTTTACACACTTCACTGGAAATGTTTCTTTTTTTTTAATTACAAAACATTCTTTACTGTCTGAAGCCCACACAGCTCACAGAGTGGGGGGCTTGGTGGAAGTCTCATCACCTGGACCACTGGTGGGAGAACTTAAAAATTAACTATAACAAAGGATGAAAATGTTATTCCTCCTGCTGCCTGGTGAACAAGTCAATACCATTCTCTTCTTGTCCCATGAAGTATGTGATTACTTATTCCACATTGGGTAGTAGTGCTTTAGCAGAATTATTCCGTATTTTGAGAGTGCATTCATCCGGGAGAAGAGAAACACAGAATATAGAAGGCAGTTGTGGGTCCTGATGCAGAAATGAAGATGCTTGTGAGTGGCACCTGTGTGTTAGACTTAAGTATCTAAAATGTCTGGTTTGGATTTACTCTTTAAATGTTGTCAGGTTGTCAAGGTTTGAGTTGAAAAGGGGATTTTTCAGGTATGTCTTCTGGAAAATATCAATCTACTGTATCCCTCTCCTGTAATTTACAGCAGAGAGAGAATATTAATGCCAGACTTTCAAAGACACTGATCCAAGAATATATTCCCTTCTCAAGTCCCAGAGGAAAACTTACCAAGTTACTTCTCCCAAATATCATTCTGTTTGAGATAGTATTTGCCTGATTTTAGAGAAACAATTTTAGGTGTACGATGGAGATCAGTTATCTCGTTATTTTATTAGAATGTAGAATGTAAAATGTTACTCTATTGAATACGAGAAATATAAAGCCAGTTGCCTCAGCACAGTAGGAGAACCAGTGGAACAGGGGCTTCTTAGATCCAGTAAACACTTATTTTTCTGTTACCATTTCAGTAATAATGAAAAACATTGGTGATTCAAGGTGCCTGACTTAATTCCATGTTAATGCCACACAACCTTGATTTTTGCCAAAGTTTCACAAGATTTTAGGAAAACAAGGGTTGATGAAGTTGTGCTTTGCTTTGGGTTTTCATGAGGGGTTGGTTGGTTTGTTTTTCCTTTTGTTATGATAAGTATTCGGCTTTTACAGGGGAAAATTTGGCCTTCACTATAGCTGCCTACATATATTCAGTAGCTCTGGAAACATCTACTGAAATTCTGTTGAGGGAGGTATATCTAATTTTACTATGGTTACAGATAAAATGCGAAATAAAAAGTCTGATAATAGTGGTAAAGGTTATAGAGACAATGCTGTGAAGTGCAAGAACTGCTTTCATGGAATGACAACTGTATGATTTGGCTTTCTATTATCATGTCAGACTTGTGTGGATGGACAGGACATGCTCTAGACATGAGAACTTGATGCTTTGGCTCAAGAAAGGGGCAGGAGATCATTGAAATAATTCCCTTTGAGCTTATCTGTTCCTATTTCAATTTTCCAGTTTTGTGCTTGCTTCAGTTTGTTTAGCACTCTTGAACAGGTGAGGCATATAGAAAACAATATTCTGAAAGAAAAGGTTTTAAATCCATTTCACTAACTTGAAACATCAGTTCTGCCTCCTCAGATTTTCAAAAAGGACCCAGAAATGTAGCTACTAAAGAAACAGCTGTCAAAATATTGTCGACTTCTCATGTGGTTATTTTCTTTGTTTGCTGTCCGCACTGATAGCAGTATCTCTTATCTATTAGAAATGCCTCTTTCCACACACCCAGCAGGACCATTCCACGTTGTGTGGAGGTTGTCCTTGGGGATGGAGGTGCCCTTTTGCCTTTCAGGGCAGCTTTCCACCATGATTCCACTCCTGGAAGAAGCCATAAGCCCAGGGCTGCTCTTCTTTTATTTTGCCTTCCTGCTGTCTCATAGTTGCTCCAGCAGTTACCCTCAGTCATCACATTCCCATCTAGGTATGAGTTGCAGAGCCAGGAGAAAGTCTCTCTCATGCAGCCCATCTCCAGTGTCCTCCAGAAAGCTCCAGGATTGCTGGTTCCCTGCTGTGTTGCCCTTCCAGCAGGTGCTGGGGTACTTGAAGTCTCTACGTTAACCTGTGATCATGAAGTTTCATATGGTTCTTCAAAGGATGCTTCCTTATTGAACATTGTAAGATGTTCTGCAACAGACGCCCACTGTGACATCTCCCTCGTTGGGAGCCATCTCTTTGATCCCAATGGCTCTGCAAATACTTAGACAATCCTAATTCTTCCTGCGTGTTTCCCACTCTGTACGACATTGTGTATGGGCATTGGAGATGGACCTGATGGCTTTGCAGCTTGCTCGGGGGCAGTGCCACCCCTCTGTCCACACATACTTCCTCTATTCCCACACACACTGCCTTCTTTGCTGCTCAAGCGCTAATCACCTTGTCTTGCCTTTGATATTGTGCCTTATACAACAGGGATGGTTTTGTCTCGCTGTGAGTGAGTAGAAAGAACAAACTGTGAGGTGTGTGGGGAGATGTTAGATCAGCCCAGGCTGATTCAACCTCACCAACTCTTGTGAGAGAAGCTCGAGTGTCGAGTCCTAGGCAGCTGACTTGCCAGCAGACATCCAGCTCTTTGCTGCTGCATCCTGACTGTTGCTCTTACGTCAAGCAGATTGTGCTTAGCTCAGAATGTCTGTCTAGTCTGTAACTGCATATTCTGCTTACAAAAAGCTTTAACTTTTTGTTGTGAAAATACAGTATCAGGTACAGTTAAAGAGCTCGACTGACACAGCATCCCGCCCTTCCTGTCATTGTAATGGGCAAGATCTAATATGCATCGCTTACAAACTGTAGTATAATCAAGCTGTGGGTGTACTGGTGCCGTTGGTGTTTGCTGTAAGCTGGTGGAGAAGGTGTTGCTAAATCTTTGAGCGAGATCCATAGCAACGCTGCAAAGGAACAATTGGCTTCCAAACCAGAATTAGGGTCCGTGGGAGCGGATCTGTAAGCGCCTCGTGAAGGCTGCATGTCCAAAACCGAGTAATCGCATTTTGTTCTAACTAAGCTCCTTCTTAATCACAGTCAAGACAAAATTGTGGAACCAATTTTTGGTTCTTTTTCAGCTAAAGATCTGAAGTTTAGCCATATCTAGTCCGAACAACAGAGACTGAGGATTGCGTTGTGCCTTCTGTAGGCATAATTTTTTTTTTTTGAGATCCACTCAAAAACAGAATAAAAGAGGATTGCCATATATGATTACGTAGCAGTAACAATTAATGCAGATCTAGTCAAATGAGATCTTGTACAATTGAGGTGGGAGGTTCAAAGAAGTGGCCATTCATGGGCAGCTATAGCTTTCTGAAGCGTTTTATAAAGGCCTGTACGAGTACACAGATAAAAGTAAGGAAGCAGGAGTATCGCTGTCACCAGAAGAAGGAGGTGGTGAAAGGTGCAGGTCTGTGTAAGATCTCTTACTAGACTGGTATCCTGCTGCCTAAAACCTGTGCTCCAAAATAAGAACCGGTAAAAAGTAACTCACTACTGCTTATTACATGTGATAACAGAATAGGTAAGGAAAAAAGTAATCAACAAATATCTTGTTTACCAGTGGTTAAGATGGAAAATGTCTTTTACTAAAAAAAAGTTTGGTGTTTTTTTTTTTTTTCTAATGTTCCTAAGACCACTATTTTTAGACAGAAAATAAGTAAATTAATCCCTTCAGAAGTTTTTAATATGGATAAAGCACTAAAAAGCTGGGGGTTTTTTGTGAATAGTTTTTTCCCTGCAAGCTGAAAATGTCTGTGTACTTTTAAAATTTTAGTGTCAATGTTTCCATGAACAAAGATGGAGCTTTAAAAAAATAAGAAGGAAGGAAGGAAAAAGAGCACGTAAAGTTTTTGACAAGCAAAGAAACCTACAATGATCGCGAGCCTCCAGGCCACTATCTTTTTGTGGCCACTAGAGTTTGAGTCTAGGTCTGAGTTGGTTGATAAGGAGAGTTGAGAACAAGAAGGGTAAAATACTTCTAGAAATCAGAAGAGGAATCTGTGAGTCTGCTTTAATAACATTTCCAGTTTTTAGAAGGTATTTGAAAACTGAAATAAAGACACTTCTACAAAAGAGTAGATTAATAGGCGAGTAAGCCATAAGTTACACATAGAAGCTAACAAATAAGAGCTGAGGCAAGTACCCTAAGAATATTTCAGAGGCAACAGTGTGGCCTCAAAAGAGGATGTTTGGGGCAGCTGCATTTTTTTGTCTCTCTAGGAAAATAGCATCATTATAAAGATGATGTTTTGTCTGAATGGGTGTCAGGTAAGAACTTCCTCTGGAAAAAGAACAAACAAAACCAGATTAAATAATGATGCTGTGGCTGTATATTGTGATGTGACTTCAGAAGAATGCTTCTGCATGGGGAAAATCCCTATTTTAATGGACCGTCTAGAAGGAAAATACTCAATTATGATAAAGTTATGCTGATGCCAGTTGGAGTAACCCATACTTTTCGGTACCTTTGGACAGACAGTGGTCATTACTGGAATCGCCCGGGTTTTGTTGTTCCACACTGCGATGGGTGAGCAGCACGACTGAACAGAACACTCTGGCCAAGTGGTGAGGTGAAGCTTCAGCAGATTTGTGGTAGGTGTCACCTACAGCAGTGAAGCCGTCGGATGTTGGTTTTTGGTTTTTTCCCCTGGACGAGCACCTAGGCTGGGCTGTGCCCCGGCAGGGTGTGCAGCGGGCAGCTGAGCTCAGGCCGAAGGCATGTATTTGACGTGCCTCCCGCTCCGCCGCCGCTGCGACCACCTGGCGCCGCGCACGAGGCAAAGCTGCAACCTGATGCTATAATGCGTGACAGCCAGGTGTTCAGTTTTGCGGTTTCATGTGTCAGCGCTACGGAACTTGATGAATAACATGAAAAAATGATGAGGAAAATGTTAGTAGGAGAGCAGATTGCTCTTTGGCTAAAATCAGAATAAACCTCTAATTCAAAGGTGCAGATGCTAAAGCATCAAGTCTTTGCTCTGCATGCTGTTGTGTATGGTGCTTAAGAGCGAGCATTTTTTCAGAGTGCTTTATGGCATTGAATTTGCAGTGCTGTCTCCTGAATGCTGTTGATTGGTTGGGGAAGGTAATTGCTGCTCTCTTGGATGAAAGACTAATGAGGAAAATAAAAATTTTGACAGTATTTCTGCAGGAAGAGTTCATGAGTCAGATAGTCTTAACTGCAAACTATTAGCCAAGTAATGAGTAATTGTATTTTGGATTGCTACATATTCAGATTATGATGCAACAGCTTATAATTAAGTTGGATTTACTTTAAAACATCTTAAAACGTTCTTTTAATCTTCGCAAAGAACAGACCTTTTCAGTTTAAGTATTCGTATGGTCAGGAAGTCAAAGTTTAGCAAATGCCTCCAGTATCATCCTGTACTTGGGAAGGTAAAAACTTTCTTGGTTACATCACATCAAGTTTTTTAACTCCTTTAAATTTTGGGTTTTGTATTATGCGCAGTTTCTTGAAATATATAGAAGCAAAGCATCCTGTGCACGTGACTGCTTTACAATGAATTTTACACCTTGCATAATATCAATATATTCTCTTTGTGTTGCAGTTGTCTCCCAAAGTGCCTATTTTAAGTTTTGTGGAAACCGTCTGTCAAGTAATGCCTCCATAATGCTCTCTCGGATACTCCTCCCATATCATCCTAATCTTTAAGGGCTCTTGTTAATTTTACTGGTGAAACATGCTGTATAAGGTGCACTTCCATATAAAATGAGCATTATTTTGCTTTCCTAGCTAGAGATCCGATCTCACCCAAAGGTTGCGCGTGCAGCAGGAGGAACAGAAAAGCCGGTGCTGAGCCAGGGCTTGTCCCTCTGCTTTTCCACAGGCAGGATCCACTCGAGCTGAATCCTTTCCACTCTTGAACAGGGAATGGCTTTGCTGTTAAGCATTCAAAGTAGCATGTGGTAAATGTAATGGAAAAGCAATAGGTTTTTAATTAAATTTGGGTTTTGATTCGTAGTGAAAGGCATTTCTATGAGGAGAAAAGGCAATAGCTTTAGGGTGCCGGGTACTTTGGATGCATAATTAGATTTCAAGTGCAGATAGCCTCTAGGTTAAGAACTGGTACATCACAGGTTGACTCGTGGACACTAAGCTGTGTTTTGCTTTCTCTGGAAACTACTATTTGGAAATGCATGCTTAGTATGAATTATGGCCGCTTCTGAAGGAAAGGAATGGTCTTTTCTGTAGCCTTAGAAGGTCTTAGTGGTCAAGCCTGGTGAAAGTCAGCCAGACTTACACCCAAAATGCTGCAGAGCTCCTTGCTGATCTTGACACCTCATCTACAGAGGGGTTCAGGGCTGGTTGTCATCTGTGCTTCTGGAGTACTGAAAATCAGACAGTAGAATACCCACTGTAATGGTTCTTCATACCCCAAGTTCAGCCTATCCAACCACCAAAGAAAATAATTCTGCTTAATTTATTGATACACCTAGTAGTTAACTGCAGTAGTTTACTGTTGAATGAATGGTACATTTATACTCCATAGTTTTTTTTTTCCACGAGATTGCTTAATGCAGATATAGACACTATCACTTATATAGTGATTCTTTAGAAACAGCCAAGAGTGAACAGAGCTGTACTTTATGCCTGTTGAAATTCAGAAGTTTTCCTGTAGCCCTAACTTCTTCTTCTGGATCTCATCAGGGCTTTTATAAACTAAACAGGAGAGAGAATTGGCATTTCAGTGTTTCCAGAGCTTGTTAACATCTTATTTTTATGGATTCAAATGTACTACATGTGCATTCCAAGGGGGAGTTATGGTCTTACTGCTTGCATGGGAAGATTGCCTAGAGAAGCAGATGCAGTTACATTAGTAATTACTGAGTGGTTCTTTGCCGTGTGTCTTGGTATTAAATCAATATATAGATATCTGCTTGCTTTAGATAATATGGTTGGGATGAAGCTGAAGTGCAAGCACACAGCTAACTTGGGCCAGTTAAAACTGGTAACTAAGATTCTTGGTGACATTTTTGCTGAATTACAAAGGTACGGTGTTGTTTTTGTAATAAACCTGTCATGTAAAGCTTCTAGTTAGTGCCTTCTGTGGCCTATTTCCTAATATTTTTAAACTATTATTCACTAAATTTATAAGTGGAGGTGTGATCATTTGGTTATTGTTTGTCCATCCAGTACTTCTCATTCTAGTACCCTGGTTTGTTTCGCTGTAACTTTAACAAAATGTAACTGCCTAGACTGAGCTGTCCAAGCCTAGTCTCAGGCTGATTTCTTTTTGAAGACATTGAGCCAAAAGAGCTCGTTCACATCCAAGGATGAGTCAATTCAATAATCTCACTGATTAAAAAAGAAACCACCCATAAAACCTGGGTACAGCGAGATTTGAGGGACACACGAAGCGCTCACAGATGCTGCTGAAGTATCTAGGACCTAAGCCTTGGAAATATAAGGATGTAACAGCAAGAACTGGATGAATCATTGACATCTTGGATTCATTGCCAGTAAACACACTCGTTATGAATCCTTCAGCAGCTAAAATCAACAAGACCAAAGCCCAGTGTGTGCTCCTTGAGTAGCCACTTGCATGTGAGGTCAGCATTGAAAACATGAGAGCCAGGACCGCTCTATGATAATTTCAAGTTTGGCGAAATGTGAAGGACACATACTGCGTAAAATTTCCATAGAATAAAATGTATCTGAACATCAAGATGGAATGCTAGTTGAAGTTGATGCTATTGGGAATTCATATTATTTCTTTTCTCCTTTTTGGTTTGTGTTTGTTTTCACTGATACCAGCAAAAAAACATTCCATCACTTGTGCACTGCATTTGTGCAGGGTACAATTCTTACTAGACAGCCCCTGATGTCACCTATATGGAGGTAAGTGAATTTGCATTAGCTTTCGGTTAGCTATCAGGAGTAAAAATAATCGTGCAGGTGTTGTAAAAAGACTTCGATGCAGACTGGAAATACATTTTATTTGCTCTCCACTCCAAAATCCATGCTGCTATATCTCTGTGGCTGTTGCTATATGAGCTGTTGTCTAACTACACGATATACAATGAAAGCTAATAATACAATGAAAGTCTCCAAAGAGTTTAAGAGGCTTTTCATATGCCTTGTTCAGAGGGAGAATATTGATAGTTCACATGAGCAGGGTGGGACTATGCGGTGCCTGAATGTCACGAGTTAAAAGTCAAAGGGCAAAACATTGATCTCCCTTAAGGCCAGTGGAAGTTTTACTGTTAACTTCAACAAACCTAAGATTTCTGCCTTAATTCTGAAACCTTAGTTTTTGGAGAGGAAGAAACTGCATTGTACTTCCCGAGGCTTCACCAAGACTATGTGTTCTAAGAGTTTTTAAATTATGTTTAATTTACTCTGATTGGGTTTTGTGGGAAACTAAATTGAAAGTGTATTTAAGGGCTCCAGAGACCTGCTCTGATGAACTCCATCAGGAGAAGCTGAACATCTGCTTGATGCTTGGACACAGCTTTAGCAGAACTCCTAATTGTTCAAAAGAAATTGTAGAAAATCTATTTGCTTTTACTTTTCAAAACTCATCACTCAAACTTTAAAGTTTAGTGTCCTTACATGAAAAAATAATTTTAAAAAAATGTAGAAAACTCAATACAAAATATTTAACTACCTAGGCAGAAAATATCTAAAAGAGGAAGGGAAAGAAAACCAAGCATTTTTGCAATTTTAGGGTGGTTTTACACAAAGGAAAATTCAAAACTGAATTCTGGATTATAACAAATGTGTATCATACCAACATTAAAATCTTTTAACAGTGATTTTGTTGTTTTAATGAACACCTGGTTTATCAGTTGTATTTCACATGTGAAATGAAATTGACTTTACAGTAAATAGTTTTTTTTAAATTTCACTTAACAATTTTTTCCCATAAGGAAGATGTACAGAAGTTGTGTGGAAATCAGTGTGCTATGTTTGCTCAAATAAAGATAATACTTTGCTGCAAACTTTTAAATATAATAAAATGTATTTAATAGCAATCTTTTGTGGTATCATCGTTATTTATGGACATAACATTCAAAGTACGGAAATTCAGTTATGGATCAAACTGACCATAGAAACAGTAACCCAAAGAACCTTATAAACATGTCAACACCCATCATTTATCACAGATGGCTCATACCAATGTAAAAAAAACCCCAACATATAAAATGTAGTATAATTCTCAACATATGGTTTACTTTGTTGCATTGTTCCTACATATTCTTTGTGTTTAAATCCAGAAAATTGTATTATGAAGAGAATATTGGTTTTGTTTATTAAACTAAAGTACAGGTTAAAGTCACTCTTTTCTGTGATGAACATATACCAACAGTGATTAAAAAATAAACATTTATTTACAAAATATTGATGCATACATATTACACAAATCAGTTATATCAAAGTGGTTTTTTTAAACAATATCTGTAGCAACCAACTATTTGCATTGGTTTATCATAGTGCAAACGGTATTGTTGCAAAGGCAGGTTATAATGTGGGATTACGATTTCAATGTTTTCCTTCTCTGCTGCCTTTTGGTTTACAACGTCTAGAAAACTATTCCCTTTCGCTTAAAAAATAGCTATTTCTTGCGAATGTTGAATAGTGTACCTGAGGATAGGGCAAATTCATTATTATTCTAAATTCTTTCACTTAGATAACTATCTCTCTATTTACTCAGCCTGCTTACGTAGCACCATTGCCATTGATTACTAACATACTAACGAGAAAAAGGAATGGAAACACACTAAATACACTATGCCATCCCTAATGTCAGGATTTGTCCATTTATGTGGAATTTCGTCTGATACATTTCACAATTCTGCATTATATATTCAAGTGTTTAAGGATAATTCTGGTGGTATTGTATAGTGGTGTATATGTTAACCAGTATATATTTTTCTGTAAATACAATATGAAGTGAAGCTGTGAAGAAATGGAGTTAAAAGCCCACTCCTTCCGTCCACAGATGAGAAGGAGCTTGCTTTCGATTACCAACGTGTACTGAAACCTGCATATAAATTTGCATCTGAATGACTGAAAATTGATTCCCTCACGATGTAAGAACTTTGTGTATTGAATCCGGTGATTTTGCTTGTAGCTCTTCCTTTTTGCTGGTTCAAAGCCAGCCATTAGGTAACTCGGTCGTCCTTTAGTTCAGGTTCTGGAGCTGGTGCTGCACTAAATCTGTACGATAGCCTATCATGCAGCATATAGGATGTCGGCAATGCCTAGTGTACGTAACTTCACAGTTTCAAAGACTGGTGAGGGGGTATAACTTTTTTTTTCTCTTTTTTTTTTTTTTTTTTTTTCTGGTAGCTTCCACAATTTATGAAGTGGTGGATCTCACGACAACCTCATGAGCAGCCGCAGCGATCTACAACCATGGCCGGTATCTTGCCGTATAT
The DNA here is from genome assembly GCA_013399365.1 of Pampusana beccarii. NCBI lineage: Eukaryota > Metazoa > Chordata > Aves > Columbiformes > Columbidae > Pampusana > Pampusana beccarii. The sequence goes on along the minus strand of VWYH01007424.1, from coordinate 390,420 downwards.
TATTTGTTCTTTCCCGTTGAAGTACAGCATGTTTATGGGGGACATCTTGGTGGGCGTGCAGCAAGGGCCTGCCGAACCCCTGGGGTTTGCCTGGTGTACGAGGTGAGTGTGCGGGTATTTTTGTAAAAATACAAATTCACATTCTCCGGAGCAGTAATTGGCTTTGTATCTTTTAGGTGCGATAATCCAGTCCCATCCAAAAGCTTCAAAATCCACGGTCAGTGGGTAGCGACAACATCGGGATTCTGTCGAGTGCTCATCACAGTCAAGGCCAAAATCTCTGCGGGACCGTTTTGGTGTGTCTGTAACTCTGACCTCTAAAAATGGGTTCTGTGAGGAGAGGAGAACGAATCAGAAGCATTACTGAGGTAAGCCTAAGTTGAGTAAAACCATGCAAATATAGAATGTTTCAGACATAGAGGTATTATGTCAAGTCAATATACTCAAATAGTATTTGCAAATGTTTCTGAAGTTACACCCTTTGGAGAAATTTGTCCTCCTCTAAATCTCTGTTATATTTGATCTCTGCTTGAGGATTATTCCTCTTTTTCATGCTAAGGATCAGCATTTCCTGAAATCACCACCTTCTCAATGCGAGCATTGTTTCTGTTAGCTGCTGAAACAATGTTTCAGAAATTTTGAGGATGCCAGATTTTCACTTTTGCTGTGGGATTTGTTTGTTTTAAACCCCATACTAAGAGCTACTTTTTTTCTGTAGAAGAACTCTAAAAACTTTTGAAGGGTGGGACCGACAGGTGTGGTCTCCTTTTTGTGAGTCCTGAAATTCCCTCCATTAAAACCATAACCAGTTCAGGCTTTCTGGATATCAAGGAAGGTTTCTTGTCCAGACCAAGGAGGACAGAATTCATCCTGTGATTGCTATTTTTCTTGAATGACTGCAGCGGCAGTAGAAATTAGTGTTTCACCTGCTGGGACAGGTTACTTGGACTTCACAGCTTTCCCCTCTGCCAGAGGGCTGAATTTGCCCTACTGAATTTGGAGGGACAACTAATATTTTGACTTCTGATAGAGCCCCGTGGCCATGAATGTACTTTTGGCAGGCCCCTGAGCCATGTGCCTCCTCCCCAAGGCGTGTTTCCATGGTGGCGAACTGAGAATAGAAAGAAATCACAACCTTTACCGTCAGGAGTTTGAAAAAGTTTCCTCCCTTCCACGTGCTGATTTCAAGCCCCATGTGTCAGTTTGGCTTTGACTGGGCTGTCCCATAAAGGAAAACTGTTCCTTAGGAGTAACTAACAGCCCAGCTGAGTTTGTTAGGTGGGTTCGTCCCCTCCAAGATACCCGCCTCTGTGGCTGCAGGTTGTCCAGCTGCTGGAGATGCTCCTCCCAAAGGTAAATGATACAGGCAGGGGCTTGGTGGGAGTAGCATCCTGGTACTGGGAGCTGCCAAGGAGGAGACAGAGCGGAGCAAAGAGAAATTTTCTCTCCTGTTGTCAGCTGTGCGTGTAACCCTGCCCTGCTGCTGAATCTGTTTGTTGTTACAGATGATGATAACAACCATGGTTATCCACGTGTGTGAAAACACAGAGTTGGGTATTTGAGTGGATGGAGGTGGTGAGGACGTTCCATTTCATGATATCCAGCCAGCCTGTTTTGGGTATCTTGAGATACACACGTATACTGGATCTACAATTAAGATATCACAGCATTTTTCCTTTAAGTTCTTTTACCTGCACTATACTGCTGTGAAGTTAAATGTTACACAGCTGTGTAAATATAGATGGACTCCATGATCTTAAAAATCTTTTCCAACCTAAGTGATTCTGTGATAAACAGGTTGATCTACTGCATAAAGGTAAAAGTAAAACAATAATGTTGATATTTTGTTCAAAAGGAGGGATTTCTTGGTTGTGATTTTTTCCAGCTGTGATAGGTTCAGGAATTTTTATAGGTTGTAGATAGTTAGTGCCTTGCAGAAACAATACCAAGGAAAATGATGTAGTTTAACCAGTACACTTTGGATTTCATTTGTTAATATCTACTTGTGAAAAGAAACCAGATAGTTATTTTATGCTCTTTCTCATAATTATCGCCCGTTTATTGAATCAAGCAGAATTTCTCTGTTCAGACATTACTAGTAAGTGCAATGATACACTTTATCACATGCATAGTTTAACATTAGGAAAACATGTTCTCACTTTCACAAACATAGATAATTCTTACTGTTGTTGACAGAAAATATAGACATACGGATCATGGAGAAACTCCCTCACTTTCTCAGCGATATCAGATGCAACTTTCCTATCAATGAAAGAATCTAACGACTCTTCTCTTAGCTTTTTGTAACATAACTGCTTATCAAGCAGTATTTGCTCTCAAATTTGAAAACAACATTGCTTTGATAGTACCATCCATCAGTAAATACCAAAACATTTTATAGTTAATGCCTCTCAACATCCCTCTGAAGTACTGCAATCTGCCTCAGTTTTTCAAATAGGGAAACAGAGGTACAGGAATGCTATTGATTTTTACATGATCAGGGAGCAAGGAAAAAAAGAATTGCTATACTGAACTCTTCCATTCCCTAAACAGTGCTTCAATTTTATCCTCAAAATGCAACTTAAACACTTTCCAGTAAAATGCAAGATATTTAAGTGAGATTTTTCTAAATAAACTTACCAATCCATCTTCTCCTGGTCCTGGGAAAGTTACAGCAAGATCTCGTCCGTTCTCATCAAAAGCTTTTATTTCGATGCCTAAATTGGATTCAGGCTGTTTGAGCCAATTTTGTAACACTGTCTTCACATCGATACTCTGCCAAATACCAGTGCCTGGGTTCATGTCAAGTTTCAAAGATCGAATTCCAGTATATCTTGTGCCGTCTTTCATGGGTTTAATAAGTCTCAGGATCTGCACAAACACCGTTGTAGGTTTTTGGACTTGCCTCAAGTATATCCACAATTGTGCCTTTACTACTTTGTTATATTGGATTTTAGAGCTAAACTTAAAGAAGCAACATTTTGGTTTTCCCTCCATTTGTACAAGAAAATCAGCTATAAATGAATGGAAAGAACAGATTACTGAACAGGGAACAAAAAGAAATATGCATATATAAACCAAATTTATTTTCTTCCAGACCATGTAGGAAGTCTTACAATATGTAATAAACAGTATCAGTAACAAAGTGGATTTAACTTAATGCATTTTCTGTGGTTTATGCCCTGCAACGTATTCAATGGATATCAACAAAATCATTATGCTATCACCTAAAAGTAACATAATGTGACAAGGAACCGATGATTGTTTTTTAGACAGGCTAAAATGAGGTTTGGCTAATCATTTTCTAATTAACTCTGGCTGGTGCCCTGTGCTCTGCAGGCTGAGCCAAGCAGAGGTGTGCTTGGGCTGAAACTCGGAGACAATGGGCAATGATGAGAAATACACACTGGGGAGGACCTCTGCGGTCCTCCGCGTGCTCGGGGCTCAGACCAGGGCTACCGGTGCTGTGGGCTGACCTGTCCAGTGGCGAAATTGCCTCTTTCCCAAGCAAAAACTGCCTGGGGAGAGGGCGCAGCCTGTACCGCCTCACAGGGACTACTGCCACCGCCCTTCTGCTGGCCACCTCATGAGGACCTTCCTAAACCCAAACAACAGCAACTTTGCACGAGCTGACTAACGTGCATGTGGTGATCTAGCTCTCTCTAATTTACTGACTATAATATAGCCTTAGTGTGCTATATATATTGTGCGGAGACAGCCACGGGCACGTGAACACGTTACGTGGTTTTCCACTAAGAAAATAAATTAGTTAACAGAGCAGTAATCTAAGGATCATTTTGTTTTCATTTGAATGATATTATAGGAAAGTCACATGCAGTGCGGTGTTCCTCCTTCCTGTAGCCTACAGTGCAGCTGTCATACCTAGTCATGGCAATAGCTTTCCATGCCAGGATAAAATGGGTAATACTAATCTTAAATGGTGCAGGGCTTTAACAATCATAAATCTCACCACTTAAGATACCTGTTTCTTTAGTGCATTTAAAATAGTTCAAGGGCTTTTTGTAAAAAGCAGAAAATGAACTCAGATCAATGAAGCCCAATGACTTTCCTTCGGTCATTGTAATTATGTAACAGTTTAATTAAAAATAGTTATAAAGCCTTGGACATAATAGGCTGGAATAAAACTGCTGGCAGAACTCAGCTTTGTGATAAGGCTGCAGTAATATATTACTATTAAGTACACATCTTATTAATGAATCTGTTGAAAAATTTTACAGATAAGGTACTTTTTCATTGATGTGCACATTTTCAGCTGGCTAGAGTGACTGATATTGTTCTAATATGTATACTGTAATGATATCTGTAACTGCTAACATGCCTTATATGTCCTGTCATCTTTTTCCTGTTTGACATCATATTCGTAAGTGTTATTTTAAAAAACAGCTGCCATAGCCAGATACTTTAGCTGATGAAGAACATAAGATACTATAGTATTAGCCATGCAAAAGATACTTGATAGGAGCCATAGCAGATGTTTAGCACTCAGAAGATAACTCAGAATCTGCTCATTCAGTAAATGCCTTCATTCTTCCTTGGCACGACTACTGGAGCTGATTGCTGTAGCATGGACATTTTAACATTTAAATCTGTTACACGCATATTTGCTTTAAATATATAGTTTTAACTCGGAGGTGGGTGGTGCTAGTTTATGGGATCAGCAAAGAAGCAAGAATTTAACTCTATACTTGCACTTGCTGTAGCATGTTGCAGTTAGGTAGATCTAGTGCTCTACGCTGTATTTCTGCCGAATTCTCTTGCTCCTAAAAATACTGGCCAGTGAAACCTGCCTCAGAAAAATATAGTTATCCCATTATCTGCACTCGTACTTTATATTTGTGATAGGAAATGCCCCGAGCACTGCAGATAATGAAGTCAACTAAACTGCAGATCTCCCTTTGCTTTCTAAGGCAATGGACAAATCCCAAGTGCTACAGGACGTATGTGTTATAAGGAGCTGAAAACCGAACAGTAAAACAAAGGATCGCAACGCGGTCATCTGAACCTGGCTCAAATTCTTTAGAAATAACGCTCTCCTCCCTCCCTCCCTCCAGCAGCCTCCAGCCTGTTGGGAGACCCGAGGAGGAGTTGCGTGGCTCTACGGCAGGGAGACAACTCTCTCGGAGGAGCAGCGGGAGACGAAAGCAGTGGGGTTACTTACACTCCGTCGGCATTGTGATTATCGTTTCGGTGGTGGCATGATAGTCATCGTCTTCCAAAGAGCCATCGCTACTATCGTCTCTCTGGACGTCATACTGATCAATCAGTTCCTGTAGCGGAGGAGCTTTGGGTAAAAGTTGTTTAATAAGATCCCTGCTAATGTTAGGAGCTTGTTCCAGGCGCAGTTTGCTGAGGATTTGAATTTTTATGGCTTCTATTCTGGAAGATTTTGTATTCTGTCTCCACATACAAGCATGGCATAGTCCGTCTTTTTCGGCGTTCTCTGTGGGCTGACTCCCGTCATCAAGAGCCAAGGGATGAGTTGAAATCAGCATGCACAGGTAAATATAAACATAGATCACTAGCTTTTGCATGATCTCACATTCAGTGCAGCTTTTTTTCCTTTTTCTTTTTTTTTTTTCTTTTTCCCTCCCCCTTTCCCTTTCAGTACTAAATAGATCCGTGAAAGCAAATGCAATCTGAGAGACAGCTTGCCACACTGGTGTACCTTATATATTCCAAGGGGGCTTTTTATACTCCAACTTTGATTAGGCTCATGTCGTCAAACCCGACGATTGGTTGCTGTCCCAACAATGAATCTGGCTGTCAGAGGGCAAAGCCCTGTCGATCACAAGTCACTAGACAGCGTTTAGTTACAGCCAAGGGTGAACTGATTTATCTGAGTGCTTCATAGAGGATATGTCTTCACATACTGAAAGGATATATTTCCAAGCATTGTGGGCAGCAGTACTGAAAGACAGCACTGTCATTCTTAAATATATACCGACTGTGTACTTGTACTATGAATCAAGACAGACCTCTCCCTAAACTTGCTTGAGACTTCTACAAGTCTTTTTGACTTGAAAGTTTGTGCTATTTAAAAAAATCCCATGGGATTACTGTTAGCAGGCAGGGGGGGAAAAAAAATAGAAATGCATGGCAAACAGTACTCATTTCTGTTGTTCAACAATTCAAATATATCGAACAGTTCGTATTTCAGAAAGCCTTTATGGGTTTTTCTGCTAGGAACTTGCTAAAGCAGTAATGAAGATTTTGTGCATATATGAGTCCCTGCAAATTCGTATCTTGTCTGTTTGTCCCTTCAGTATGTATCAAAATCCACAGAACAAATCCTTTACTGAATTAACAGTCAGTTATGAAAAATGAGTCTGTCCCTTCTTCATACCGTCACCAGGTCAGCAGAATCCTGGGCAGAAATTAAATATTGAGAGATCTTTAGTAGCAAAGGCATTTTTAAGGAGTATCTTTAGCTACTCACTCTAATATTATACAGGAATAGTCCAGCTTGCTTTTTCCATTATTAGTGAAAGCACTAAAAGACTTAAAACATTTAAACCTTTACTTTGAGTATATCTTCTTTTTCCATGTAATCTTTTATTTCTGTTCAAAATATCTGTATTATGCCAACTTAAATGATGCTTTTCTGTGCTTTCTTTTGCTTTCTACTCAAATAATTGTAAGTTCTCTATATCCTGCTTATATTTTTAAAATTACAATTTTTATATGCTTTCCTCGTAAGAGAGCTACATCTATATGTGATTTTATACTTACAGGTTATGGCTTATAAAATCTTACAGCAATGTAGTTCACATGTGATGTTCTGTTAGCAAGAACTGTGGAATTCACACTTAGTTGGGGAGGGGGGCTGGGTGTTTGCTCCTCAGCATAGGCTGTATATTACAGCAAACAGAAATCCTGGAATTTGTATATCTTGTATGTATTTGTATATTTGGAATCTGTACATTACAGCAAAGGGAAATCCTAGATTTCATGCAATATGCGAAAGTTTGCCTGCCTAAGTTAAGACTGAATTATCAGTTTCTCACAGTTTCTGTTCTTTTCTCATTCTGATTACACTTAAAGTGTGGCAAACAAGGTTTTTTTGCGTATGTTCAAGTAGGAAAAAAGTTGGTATATGGAAAGGTGAGAGACAAGACTTTCAAAGTTGTGGGGTTTTTTTCTTTTCTGCCTGGTCATTCATAGTCTTTTGTATCACCTTTCCAGGGCATGCAAATTCATTGCATAACACAGAACTGAGCCTAATATTCAGCTCATGACTAGTGACGTAAATAGTGAGTATTCAATTTAAATTGATTGTCCCACTCTGGTGTAAAGTTGATGCAAGTGATAGATGTATCACGCTTGCACATTCCAGGCCTATGGCTTTAGGTTCAGACCTTGATATTCTGATTTCAGCCAAAATCCACATTTAAAGCAAGCAGTTTGACTCCTTAGCTCCTGAGCTTTTGATTTTACACAAGAAACTGCAACTACTCTCAACATGTGGTAACATAAATGGCCTCGTAGTTCATTGGAACAGAAGTCAGGATAGATCTGAGTTTGTAGTGGAGGCTGCCTCCTGTTTCTATAACATATTTTAAACAGATCTTTAGTGCATTTCAGTTGCTGGAAATGTTTGGGGTTTTTTTTTTGGAAGATGCACAGTAAGAATCTTTTTCAAAAGCACTGGCCCTGCTGGTGAATTTTGGGGAGGTTTAGGTTGGGGTTCTTTTTGTTTGTTTACTATTATGACAGTGAATGTCATAATAAAACTATTCTTTATTTTAAACCAGGATTACTTAACCAGTTGGGTATAAAAAGGGAATCTCCCCCCCAGGTGGAAACCTTGACAGGTGCCGAGTTTCACACCAGAACGAGTTTTAAAGAGAGCAATGATCAATCAATAAACAGGTGGAAATAATGATGCAGCCATTAATATCAGAGTAATTAACTGCTCTGGCAGGCTGTGGCTTTGAGCCACTTGTGTTGGAGAGGGGACAAGCAAAGTGCTCAGCAAAGCAAAGCCTCCAGCACCATGGCTCCTCTTTGAACATGCCCTGTAGCAGCTTACCCAGAGCTCAGCAGCCCCGCCGGTACCTGTCCTGCTCCTTCTTCAGAGGCTGCTCACCCTGGCTCTGGTTCACCATCAGCTAGTGCATGCAGAACCTCAGGGTTTTCTCCCATCTTCTGCAATGATTCTGTTAATCTGCAAAAAAAAGGTCCCCTTCAATCCCCCCCATGAGGCATTTGTTTCTGACTGCAGGACCAAAGTCCTCTCCTGTAAGCCTGAAACCCCAGTGAGGTCCGAGCAAGAGCTCAGCGTGCTCTCAGCCACCGAGGTGACACGTGGTGGCAAACAGACCCTGCTGAGCACCGTGCCTCTGCTTGCTATTTAGAAGTAGGCAGCAGAAATAGCTGGAGTGGTGACAGAGGGACTATGGACCACAGGTGACAAATTTGTCCCAGAGTTCACCAGAAACTGCATTACCAAGAGCAATATTTTTCCTTTTTTTTTTATAAAATGCTCTTCATATCCACGTACTCGGAATAAATGTAGACTGCTAGTAGAATACCTTTCTCTTCATCTTTTGTTGTTGCCAGTTTTTTATTTTCTGTGAAACTGGAAGAATTTGGAAGAGAGCTTAAGCAGTTGCACTCGATCAGGAGCTATTGAAAGATCTAATTTCTTTAATAATACAACATGCAATTCATTATTTTTTCTGACTTTCATTGTAGTGTGTTTAGAAAGTGATGACTACAGAAGCAGGTGACAGAGGTAAGAAAAGCGACAAAGTGACTGAGTAAAAGTTGTTCCAAAAATTTATTTGGCAAAAAATAATTTTTTAAAAAAGGCAGCACATTACCACCAGCAAAACTAAAGAAGAGTTAAAAATGAAATGCACATCTTGCTGAACTTCATGCCATTTTAATATTGTCTTTGGGATTTGTGTCATTCTACCCACTGTGCCTGCCAATAGTATTCCCAATACAAACTATTCAAAGATCATGGCTCAGGTCCCCAAAAGCAGGCAGTGTAGGAATGTTCCTTTCTAAAAGAAAAAGGCCCACATCTGTTTACCTGTCAACTCCTCCTCTCTCCTTCCCCCTTCCGCCAGGAGCTTTTGGAAAACCTAGGGGAAAAAAAAAAGGGGGGAGCAAAAAAAAAACAAACCACCCCCAACAGTTTTGACCAACACAGAGGTTTCAAAGACACTGTGAGTTTTATGGCAAAACAGTGATTGTGTAGAGGAAAAGGAGATTACTAACACCCTCCCTGAGGAGAAGGCAAATGGAGCCCAACCATTACCCATCCTTTTGGCAGCCTCTAATTAGCCAATCAGCCTGTGCTTATTCCTCATTAGTCAGCAGGCTGATAGGTCTGGACCGTCGACCATGTGTCAGCCCTTGCCCGGCCAGCAACCCAGAAAAAATAGATGGGGGGGGGCAGGCTGGGATTTGAGCTTGTTTGGAGGGGGACCAAACGGACATGGAAGGGAACCAGGACGTTTCTGAGAAAAGGGAGAGTTACAGGGGGTGAAGGAGCAGGGACACGGGTTATAACCCTGCCAGAAATCAGATAACTTTGTCTGTTGTAGGCTAGATTTTTAAATGCTTCCTTACAGCCTGCAGGACCAGAAATTCACCCTTATCTTTTTTCTGTTGTTTAAATTAAATGAAGTTTTTCCCCAAATTGATTCACCTCAGAAGGTAGAACTTCAGGAAAAAAGTCACATGTAAAATACCTTGTAAATTTGTGATTGTTGTTTACATTGATGTCAAGTCCTACCTCAGAACGAGCTGGCTTCCTTCCCTGGTTTGTGTTATAATATTATTCCTGAGCCTCTGAGGAACATACGCTTTGAGTCACCTTTACTCTCACCTTTGTCAGCACAAAACCTGCATTCTGGAATAGCATATTGAAATGGATAGAAAAATCCATTTCAAATACTTTTGGGACTGGATTCATCTCTCACTTAGCTGCAATAAGCTGGGAATAATGTTTGTGAAGTAATTTTGGTGGAAAAAGTCAGACATATAATTAAATGCAAGGGAGTTAGGGTGTTTAAGTGCCTAACTATGGGTCCAGCTCTCTTAACACACCACATGCTTGCTCTTAGCCACCTGAATTGCAAGATAAATGGATTACTTTGAACCTCTAAAGCAGATATAAGGTCATGTCTATAAAACATGTAGAAATAAATATTGCAATAACAAAAAGCCTATGAAAACATCATCACAATCACATTATGTAAGCTAAGGCTGCAGCCTACTATAAGGCAAAAGTAACCACTTTTAGAATTAAACTTGTTACCATGAACTAAAATATGAAAACAGTAACTAGTACGAATGCTTGCTCTGTAGCAAATGCCCTGAAACAATTAGTCTCCTGCTGTATTTTTTTCCTACAAAGGTAGTTGTATATCACCTAAACACTGTGCTGTACTGGCTACTGGAAGTCAACTTTATTTCTTCATTTTGATGGTATGGACATTGAATTCCTTCAACTTAAAAAAAAAAAAAAAAGAAATAAGTTCATCTTGTTTTCACCATTTCGGAGTTCTGGGTATTGGAGAGCATATTTCATGTAGGAGAGAAGAGTGCACCGTGCTGGGTATGCTGGTATCATGGTGAGGGGTGCACTGCCACTCTTTTTCACCCTCTTTTCTTGGGTTGTTTTCTCAGGAAAACCACGATCTTCAGGGATTTGAGATTTTGACTGCCCTCCCTCAGGGCGTACGTAGGTCTGTTTCTGCGGTTTGAGTACCAGCACAAAACATCGCTCTGTCTGGTGGATGATTTCCTCGACTCAGGAGCTACAGGAGACAGCAGTGAGTCCCACATGCTGAGGAGCTTCTCATGAACCATGGTATGTAAGCGTGCAATGGATAAAATGATGGATACAGGAAAAACTGGTGGCGAACTGGTGCTGTGGTGGTTTCAGCCCTTCCTGCACATCTTAGCTTGCCCAAGAGCTGCTGCTGAATGCCCTGAATTCAGGGCAGTCATATGGGGTCCCCCTTCTGCTTCTGGCTTACTCTTGCTCCTTCCAGCCTACAGCTTTTGTGGGATCACATGTAACCGTACGTGTGGAATGGGCCAAAAATGCCCCATCACTTTTTTCTCTCCTACCTATCCCAATTCTTGTTAATTCATGTTGTTCCGGAGCCAGACAGATGTACAAATGGAAATGAACTTTAGAAACAGATAGGAAGATATATTCCCATTATACTCACCACAAACATTTAAGGAAGGATGCAATTAATAGTAGAAGCTGCCAGTTTTTCTGAGTTCTTTTGTGTTTCAATATTTTATTTAGCAGCCTGCACTATGGCATCTAATTACCAATCTTATAATAAAATACAAGAACTTTGTTAAATACCTGTTTAATTCTAAAGGTTCTACCCTTGCTACAGAATGCTATCTTTTTTTAAAAAAAAGTTGGAGCTTTTATGCTTTTACCCAGAATTTCTGGCATTCATCCTGACATTCATCTTTTTCATCGTCTTTTAAAGTAGCTGCATCAGTCACTGCATTGCTGATGAGAAACCTTGAATTCTTCGAAGAGACTGTTACTGTACTTGGAGGGGTTTCACTTCTGCATTTGCACAGTCAAAGTGCTTGAAATACCAAAGTACTGCACCTTGGTTTTACTAGCTACAAGACCTGTTGTATTTTCTCTAAAGCGCAACTCTTCGAAGGGGATTTACGTCCCGGGAGGTCAGTGATTTGGTATGAGCGGCCTGTCCTCTGCTGGGTTGTTCGGGAACAGCATCAGCTGGGAAACAAGGGCCACCGCTTGGAAGAGTCTTTTCTTTTTTAAATTTTTTCTTTTTCCCTTTTTCTTTTTTTTCTTTTTTCTTCCTTTTTTCTTTTTTCTTTTTCCTTTCTCCTTCTTTTTTCTTTTTGTTTTTTTGGTTTTCTCCCTTTCCCCCAATCCCCTTTCCCCTTTCTCTTTTTTCTTT